>QTSX02001047.1:0-57746 GCA_014839935.2 Entomophthora muscae | reverse complement strand
TAAGGTCTTGACCATAATGGCGCAAGGTTATAAACTAGGGCGTGCAAGGCATTAGGATTCAAATTTAAAAGATATAGAAACGTAGGAACTGTCTGTAAGATAATCTTACAGAACCCTGCTAAAAACCTATATTGTGTTATGAAAGGAGTGATTGAGTGTAAAAACCCTAAGCAAATAAGATAAAACAAAGTATTTAATAGTGAACAATTTGTAACAAAGGGAATGTCAATATTAGGATATTCTCCATCTGCAAATTGGTACATATAACTATTGAACGCTTCTTTAAGGGAAAACAATGGATACAACAAGCTTAAGGCTTGTTGTCTTACTAGTTCCATATGTTTTTTAAAAAAGGAAAAACTAAACTTTGAAATGAAACTAATAAAAATGTGTAAATTATTAAAAATTAAGATCTCAAGTTAAATTTGGAAAATATTGAAGGGGAAGAAATCACTTAGAATTTTGGCTTAAAGCCTACTCTTCAAAGACTCTTTATTTATAGAAGAGAAACCCTTTTCTGTTTGAGTATGATAAACAGGAGGAAGCAGCCAAGAGGAGGAGCAACTGGAGAAGTTTGGAGAACCAGGAACAGAAAAGGAGAAAACAAAAGACCAGTTCAAGTTTGATAGGCAGAATGAGGCTGGGGAGAGCGGCAACAACTTAAAAAAGGAGTTTCAAAAAGGTAAGTGAAAATTAGAATAAATCTAACTTAAAGTAAAGAAATATAAGCTATTGAATAGCTGGGAAGACAGCAGGTGACAAAAACTACAACTCAAACATGAATTGCAAAGAAACAAAGGTAAGTACTTTAAAATACTAAATTATTAATAATTTAACCTAAATTTTGGATATTAATAATTAACCAAAAACATAAGTAAAAAATGAGAAATAAATTAATTATCTCAAGAAGCCTGCCCTTTGGGGCAGGGCATGACAATTCTACACCCTGTATATTTACCTATTGGTAATAATTCTATAAACTTTTCAGTCAGATTTTACAAGGTAATAATAATGTGATGTGTTAATAGATTACTGTTTACTGTCATTAATTGGCTGATTTTCTTTGCTGTGGCAATTGTGCATTTTCTGATATTTACGCACTAGTATCCAATTGGTTGTTTTCCTATTGCCTGTGCAATTGGATGTGAAGCCAACCAATTGGATACTAGTGCGTAAATATCAGAAAATGCACAATCTCCACAGCAAAGAAAATCAGCCAATTAATGACAATAAACAGTAATCTATTAACACATTACATTATTACCTTGCAAAATCCAACTGAAACTTTTATAGAATTATTATCAATAGGTAAATATACAGGCTATAAAATGCACTAATTTTCAATATTTGTACTAAGTGTTAATGGCCCTAATATAAACACAGTCCATTTCATTAAATTATAATGGGAAAGGCCAAGTTTACAATGGATTTTATTAAACAAAATGAATTGAGTTATGCACATAATATCAAAATATCAAGAGTTGACGTCTAATTGCAATATTTCAATGCAATATTTATGTTTATTGTCTTTAATTTATTAATGATGATGAAAATATCTATGGAAATAAATATATGTTACCACATCAAATGTACAAGATTCTTTACATATGGGGAATGCTAACAATGTAAAAAGAAAATGTTATCAAGTATGAATTGAAAGAGAGATATCATTTTTAATAAGTTGTCACAAAGAAAAGATTTATTTACTAATCAAAGGACGGGAAGGGAAGGGAATGGGCAGAATGGACGTTGTCTTCATCTGCACCTGTGAAAAGGGCGGCATCAGAGATATTGGGGAGGGAATGGGTGGTGGCTTGGGAGTCAGGGTTGGAAGGCAGGTGGCTTGATGGGGGGTTGGGGAGGCAGGGTCTGTTGACTGGGAAGGGGCAGCAAGAGCAGTTTGCTTCAATTGCTTGAATTCTTCTTCTGTCACATATACTGGCTTGACAAAACAAATGGACTGGCATGGGGGGAGACAGGGGTCCTTTATGGACTTATCACTATCACTTGCATAGAAGATGACAAGATCAAATAAGTCCTGGATGGACGCAGAAGGGAAAAGCTCATACCCCTTATCAATATGGGTGCATAGTTTGTTGTAGGTGGCAGGCTTCAAGCGCCCAAGGGCGGAACCAAAATTGTAAAGACATACATCTGAAAGATGCATGTTGGCGTAGTTGATGGGGTAAAACCAGCAGGTATGCCCCACAGCCTTGATTTTGTGGGTAGCCCATTCCTGCTGCTCCATCTCTGCACTCAGTACAACTGTGTGCACGGTGTTTTGTGTGGCCCACTCCTCCAGCATGGCCTTGAGCTCTGTCTTGTAGGCATACCCATCTGTGGTGTTTGATATTGCCAAGTAATAATTGATGCCCAATGGGGAAACTTCCAATAAAACACCAACAAAACAATACAAAATTGGGCTGCGCTTATAGACATCAGATTGGTTACGCTTTTCTCCAAAGTCTTGCATACTTGCCAAAATCTTGGCATATGATAGGAAGATGATGTCATTACAGGCCCTTGTTGCCCTCCCTTTAATAAAATTAATAATGGTTGCACTGTATGGGTTGGTATCCACCAAAATGGGGCCACCAAGAACCTGATTGGATAGGATTCTGGCGGCAACCACAACTCCATGTATCTATGAATTCACTGTTCTTTTGTTGGTGAAGATGCCGTGGAGTCCCAACTGGAGACGTACCTGGACCAGAGGCATCTGCAGGTCACGTTTCATAATGACCATCATAAGGGGATGGGCTGTATCACCTTTGGTTGAGGTACGGGCACCAGTCAGGGTCTTCTTGGTAGGGGGCCACAGTTGGTGTGGGCTCGCAGGGTTGCAGCCACAGTGGACTTTGCAAAACCCATTGCGGCTGCAATTTCCCCAAGGGACATAAGCTTGCCTTGCTTTTTGACCATTTTGAGGACAATATCCGGGGTGATCAATTTTCTTCTGTGTCTTGCAGGCTGATTGGCTGGGGGAGGGATATGTCCATCTTGTGAACTGGCCAATGCCATCTGATTGGCTGTTTTGGGGTTCTGGGCTCTCTGGGTGACCCCATGGCTAAAATGGCTGGTTCCAGATGCCATTGCTGATAAGGGATTTGGGTTGGCAGCTGCCTGTGCATGATGGGCAAACAGGGCCATGCTGGAAGTTGCAGGGGAAAGAACATACTCCTGTGTGGCGCTTGTAGAGGGGCCTGTGGATTGGGAGTGGCCATAGAGGGAGGCTTCACTATTAGAAGACAAAGTGTAACCCTGTATAATTTTATCAAGGCCAGGGAACAGCTTATTGACTTGGTTGTTGTTGAAAGAAGACATAATAAAAATTTTATTATAATTTTAAACTCGAGAAGAGGAATGTATATTTAGTCAATTTTATTGTTATATATGTCAATTTTGTGAATAATACAATCTAAATTTTAGCTGTCCTAAAATGGAATAGGGTGATTTTTGAGAATGCCTATGATTCCTAAAAAAATTAGCAAAAATCCGCTCTAGATCCTTTAACATCCTTTTTGAGATGCCCATAGATTATATTTATTTCAAATTCCTCGCAATTATGATTTGAAACTTGGTTCTTGGATTTGACAATCCTGCAATTTCAGATCCGTTAATTTTCACATGATGTCTATGATTTGTTTGAAATACAGGAAATCTCAAATTGTACATAAGAATCCCGCATTTCTGATTCATGTATCCTGCATTTGTTTGTTGGGTTTTGTCTTTTGTTAGTTGAGTTATCTGCTCAATAGATTCAAAATTTGCCAATTTAAATAAACCAAAAAAGTCAAATTAAATGGTTGATTTTATTAAATATTTTACTTTTCACTCAGCTGAGTTGCCCGCAAAAGTGATTCAAAATTTGGACCAAGGACTTGACAATCCCGCATTTTTCTACGTTCAGGTTCTGAATTTACAGTACAGAGGACCCCACCTATGTAAGCATCTGAGGTGTTGGTCTTCATTTGGTAATCACTATATCATCTTGGGTACTTTAGTATTGGTTCAGAAACCATTTTCTCCTTGAGGTGTCTGAAATATAGGTCCCACTGTGGCCTCCACACAAACTTGGACTTGGCACCCATGATAGATATTAGGGGGCCATGAGCACGCCACAGTCAGGGATAAAGCGCTGTATATAAGCTATCATTTTCAATAAGGTTCTGAGTTTTCTCTTGTCTTTTGACAGTGGCATTTTGCAAATAGCTTAGATATTTTACATATCAGGCTTGATACTGTCCTTCAATACTATGTGCCAATAAAGGGATTTTTTTCCTGAAGACCTGAAACCTAGAAGGTCTGGTTAGGAGCTTGTGTGTGGAAAATACTGCTTTCAAATTCTTATGGTATTACTATACATTTAGGCTGTGCACAATGATGTCATCCAGGTAAACAAGGGTGTTCTTTTCAATGTGGGGTGCAATCACTTCATTAATTATTGTTAAAAAAGTATATGGTGTATTATTCATCCCAAAGTTGATGACCACAAACTTGTAGGTCTCATACTTGGTACAGAAGGTGGTCTTCAGAATGTCTTCTTCCTTATTTGTATTTGGTTGTAGTTGGCTGTAAGGTCAATCTTGGAGACCACTGTAGCACCTCCAAGTGTGTCAAAAAGGTCATCAATTAAAGGTAATGGTTGCTGATTCTGTATAATGACCTTATTCAAGGCTCTATAAATGGTGACTAATTATAGGGACCTATTCTTCTTGGCTACAAAGAACATGGCTGCTCCAAAAGTTGACTGAAATTTTCTAATAATTCCCTTCTAAAATGCTTCTTTAAGGTAAGCGCAAAGAGTACCATCTTCATTTGGAGTGAGGCAGTAGATAGTTCATGCTTTGGGTACAGTGACCTTTAATTTTATGGAGTGCTGGATGTGTTTTCCAGGGGGCAGTCCTTTTAAAGACACCTAAAAGATTACTGGGTGCCTTGAGAATATCTCTTAATCTTGGAGAGTGACAATATCTTGCTTATATTTAAATTGGATGATTTTATATTGACATTTATCCCAGTCAATTGCTTTGAGGTTCCCCATCTCTCCCTAGTTTTCTGTTATACGTACAAACACATGATCTCTTAGGAGATTTTACTGTCAAAACAGCAGTCTCAACCTGCCAGCAAGGTTCTGAGTAAGCGGGTTTGTGACCTGCAATCCAATTATCCGGTCACCTGAAGCCAGACTAGGAAGTCAACTCAAATTACCAAATCCAACAACATGAACAAATGATGATCCCTTAAATGGGGATACCTTGTTTTGGCGCTTGACTCATTACCAGGATCAAGCCACCCCCTTCACTATCCCACCGTGTGATCAACGCTATCATGTTCCTGTTATCCATGATTCACACTAACTATATAATTGCTATCTCTCAATAAAGAGTATTATCTATCTTCTAAATATTTTCCCCTTGTAACTCTGCTAAAATAGCACAGCTACAACATTGGTAGCAGAAGTAGGTTTTAATCCTACTTTACCCCCAAATTCTGCCGGTTGCCTGTACACGCTGCGGCCAACAAATCCTCAATAGAATCATGTCCGGCCTCCCAGCAGAATGGACACAGTACACACCTGGTGCCAAGGTACCTGACAAGTTTGTCCGCTACCAGAACATAGTGATACCACTCCCTGCATTCAATGCCTTGTCAGCACAAGGGTTTTTCCAGGCCCCCTCCACTATGCCTTGTACAGCTGATGAAAACACTATGCCAGCCTATGTAGCCCAAAGACTTTGAAGCGCTGCCCTAGAGTCTTTTGCTGGGGCCAACAACAACAAAACCACTGCATGGATTCAATCTGCCCAAAGCAAACTGGCCCAAATGGAATGCCCAAAGCAAATCTTGATCACAGAGATCTTCATCCAACTGACTCATGACGCTGGCACCTGGTGTGACAAGTGGCATGAAGAGCACACCAAGAAAAATTGGGACACTTTCAAACAAGACTTCTTGGCAAGATTTTTGTTTAAGGATACTGCACTCATGATTATACGCCAAGTAAAGAACCTAACTCAGACTGGCACTGTGAAGGAACTAACTTGCACCTACAAGGAACTCTGCCTAAATTCCCTTTCTAACATGGCTTTTGACACTTCAGCCACCCACCTCATGTACTATGACACCCTCAAGTTGCATGTAATGAGACACGTGAACCTGGATCAAGTAACCAACTTTCAAAGTCTATATTGCAAAGCAGAGAAAGCCAAACAAACATACAACGCCCTCCACAAGGCGTAAACAGGAAAACAAGAAAGACCCAAGGACTCTCACCCAGCTGCTTGTTCCAACTGACCACCCCCTGGGAATGGTAATAACAATGCAAACCATAAACCTGCAGGCTCAAATGGACATGGAAACTGGAACAATGACCAGTCAAATTGTACCCATTTCTGCATCACTACCACACAAGACAATCAAGACAAGGAAAAAAGCCCAGGGAGTGCACTAAGCAAGCCAAGCTCTCCCCGCACAACTCCTGACTTGCCCAATTATGAATACCAACCCAAGGAACTGGACCAGTGTCCTATGATGCAAGTGCCCTCAGAGGACCCAGTACTTTAAACCATTGTCAGACACCCCAATAAATTGATGTCCTACCCTTTCTGCTTTCCCAGTTACACAGGCTTGGCACTCCTGGACTCAGGTGTGGACCAAACCCTAGTTAACAGCAATTTTGTGGACAAGTTCAAGTTAGCCACTAATCCTTTGAAGATTAAGAACATGGTTTTAGCTGATGAGCATGATATTGCTGTGACAAGGGAAACTTCCCCCTTCTCTGTCATGCTTGAGAACCTGCACTCCACAATCCAAGGCCCTGTTATTGACTTTCCAAAGTTTGACATTTTACTGGATCTAGATTGGCTGCAAAAGAACAACCCCCACGTGGACTGGGTGACCTCGGTATTGACCATCAAATGTGAAGGCGTCAACCACCAAATCTACCCTGACTCAGTGGTCCAACTCCTATGCAACCACGTCTTTGTACGCATCACAGAGACCCTGGACAAAAGAGATAACCTCAAGATAATTGACTGGGACTCCTTCCAGTATGAGAGCATACACTTCAGAGACCATCAGGACATCACTACTCCACAAGATTGACTTAACCACAGGCTACAACAAGATTTGTATCAAAGAGGAAGACATCCCCAAGACGGCCTTCTGCATCAAATACAGCTCATATGAATGTGTGGTACTCAATTTTGGTATGACAAACACCCTGTCAACTTTTGTGGCCTTTATGAACAAGGTGTTTGCTCTTCACATAGGCAATCACACCATAGTATACTTGGACAATATTATTGTCTATAAACCCTTGGTAGATCAGCACCACAAGGACCTGGAGGCAGTCTTTGCTACCCTGGCTCAACACAAGCTACTAGCCAAACCCTCCAAATAACAGTTCTTTCACAAGCAACTGCCCTTCCTAGGACACATAGTATCAAAAGACGGCATCAAACCCAACAGTCAGAATATTACAGACCATCTTCAAAATGACACTGCCTAAAGACAAGTTGGAGCTTTGCACATTCTTAGGAATGGTGGCCTACGTACACTGCTTTATACCTGACTATGGTGTCTTGACTGCACCCCTATCTGCCATAACTGGCGCTAAAACCAAGTTTGTATGGACTTCCCAATGTGACCTCTGTTTTAGATGTCTTAAGGAAAAACTCACAACTGCACCTATCCTACAGTACCCCAAACAAGACAGGGAGTACCAAATGGAAACAGACACCTCAGACGTATTCATTGGGGGAGTACTACAAATCAAGAACAACAATGGTGACTTCCTGCCCATAGCCTACAAGTCACAAAAACTGAAAGACGGCAAGTGCCAATACCCCATACACAACAAAGAGTTGTTGGCAATTGTACACTGCCCAGTCAAGTGGTGTTGTTATCTAAAACAGCAGGAAGAATTCACGGCGTTGACTGACCACAATTCACTCATATACTTTAAAGCCCAGGTGAATCTATCCTGCCATTAGGCCCGCTGGATGGAAATCCTGGAGAGATTCAACATGCTCATACAGTACAAGCCTGGCCCAGAACTTGCCATGGCGGACACACTCTCATGCCTGTACGTCTGAGCCACAAGAGGAGAGAATGGGCTCAACCCCAACTGGCCCCTCCTGGTACTTTGGAAAAAAGACAAAGACTTTCCCCCTGGCACCACATACTTAATAAAGGAAACAGTCATTAAGAGTGAGCATCTATTTGCAGACGTGTATGGAACCTTACATCAAAAAATGTCTGATGGAATTACCATTTCTTATGTTCTCACACAACAGCAAGTTGATACAATCCTACGTTACCATAAAGACCTGGGACACACAAAGAGCTGAAACCTCTAAAAATTCCTTAAACACAAAGCATGGTGGCCAACCCTGTACCAAGACGTTCAGGAAGTCTTGGATCAATGCAAAGTATGTGAGAAATTTGCAAGGAGCAAAACCCCACCTAAGTCAGTACTACCTATCTGCACGCAACTGCCCTTCAAGGTGTGGGCCCTAGACATTGTAGGGCCCATGCCAGGAAATCATAATGAAAAGAAGTACATCATTACCACCATAGACTTGGCCACTCAATGGCCAGTGGACAAGCAGTCAAGACACATACAGGCAATGACGTGCAGCGGTTCATAGGGAAATAAATCATCAGTAAGTTTGGAAATCCAGAACTCCTGATAACCAACAGGGGAAAAGAGTTGACCTCTAAAGAAAATAACATGTACCTTGCCAAGAATGGGGTCAAACACATGGTGACAACACCCTACCATCCTCAGGCCAATGGACGTGTGGAACAGCTAAATGGTAGCCTTGTGCAAGTCTTGGCTAAACTCACCAACAGTAGACATGAGGAATGGTACAAGCAGCTATTGACTGCATTGCTTGTCTGCCGGACTCATGTGAACAGATCCACCAGGAAAAGCCCCTTTGAGCTAGTTTATGGAACACAACCCAACATCATCCAAGCATTTTCAGGTCCCAAGCTGGAAATACCAAGCAAGTTGCCACCCCGCTCAGATCCCCAAGTCATAGAGGTCAATAGTGATCAAACAGAAAGAGAGAGCATGTGTCTACAAAAGACATTTTTCCCCATCCAAAACAGACATGAGGTTGGCAACAAAGTTTGGGTCATGAACATCAATAAAAGTAAACTACAACCAGAAAAAGTAGGCCTGGCCATGATCCTAAAGGTAAATAACAACAACACTTACCTCATGCAAGGACTCAGGAAACTTAAAAAAGACAAGATCCTTCATCATGATTGCCTAAGACCCAGCAAAGCAAGACAAAAACAATGTGAGACCGCCCTACCCGCCCCAGAACAACAGCTAGTCCAGTATGACACCCGGGCTCCCAACAACCTCCCTGACAACTTGCTCCAAGAGGAGGCCAACCTTCAGCCAGGGGGTGTCAAAACAGCAGGCTCAACCCGCCAGCAAGGTTCAGAGTAAGCAGATTTGTGACCTGCAACCCAATTATCCTGCCACTTGAAGCCAGACTAGGAAGTCAACTCAAATTTCCAAATCCAACAACATGAACAAACAATGATTCCTTACAATGAATACTTCATTTTGGCGCTTGACTCATTACCATGATCAAGTCACCCCCTTCACCATCCAATCATGTGATCAACACAATCATGTTCCTGTTATCCATGATTCACGTCAACTATATAATACTTATCTCTCAATAAAAAATGCCATCTAGTTTCTAAATATTTTCCCCTTGTAACTCTGCTAAAATAGCACAGTTACAACATTACACTGTGTTAGGGTATATTTTATGGTAGATGCCTTCCTGATTGATGGTCAAGTCCAAGGTGGTCCAATCAATGTTGGGATTGTTTTTTCAGCAATCCAAGCCAATTACCACATCAAAACAAGGAAAGTCAATGACATATCCTTGGATGGTGAAGTGGAGATTTTTCAGAGCAATAGTTAAGGGGCAGTCTTCCAGGAAACAGTGGTGTGATGTTCATCAGCTAAAACTATGTTCTTGATTCACAAAGGATCATTAGTTAACTTGAACTTTTTCACAAAGCTGCTGTTGACTAAGATACAATCTGCGCCTGAGTCCAAGAGCGCTGAATCAGTGTAACTTCAAAAACAGACAGGGTAAGGCATCATTTTATTGGGTTGTCTGATGACCGTGTAGAGTACAGGGTCTGTGACAATCCACATGGAAGCAGTGTTGAAGGAGAGGGTTGATTTGGCTTCAAATAAAGACGCAATGCTGATAATTAATAGTGTTCTGTGGTTTTGAGACAAGTATATGCTTAGTAGGGAGCATTGGCTACTAGTGAAGGTAAGGCCTGCCTAGTAGATAACAAGGGACTACTAGAGGCAAGTGAAAAACCAGCCCAGCAGGGACTGTTGGCTGCTAGGGGTAAGGAAGGTGATGGTCCAAGTGAGGTGGGGAGTGGATGACCCTGGCAGGTAACGTGGGCTGCCAGGAAAGGGGTGTAGCTAAGATAGCTCTACATTCCCTTGTGCGCTTACAGGAGGTCTGTGAGCAAGCACTCTACCTAACAGACTGGTAGGGTGTCCTTGTCTATGTTTCCATGGGAGTTTTGGGGAGGTCCCAAAGTGATCAATGGAGGGCATGGATATGCTCAGGGGTGTCACCAGGGTGGTTGCTTGGGGAAGCAGCTTCAGAACTTGGTGTGATCAGGCCTCTGGGAAGTAAAGTTGATTACTGTTGGGAATTTTGACCAAGCAATGATGCCAATTATGACGGAGCCCACAGATATAGGCTACAGCTGCTAAATAACATAAATTGGTAGAACAAATCATATTCATTTTAGATCAGCAGTAGTCTGCTGACCTGGACCTTAAATTAGCCAATGATAAGCGCCACTGCAGCACTTTATGATACATGATTTGTTGTCACACCACTTTGGAAAAGACACAGGCGTCGCCTAGCAACTGGATTAGACGCCAAAGTGCCAAACCACTTAAGTCAAGTGCCAAATGAAAATTATTGCAGGCGCCAAGGCGCTGTTTTACTTTTACATTGAGCACCAAGGCACTGGGTTTGATTCCTCATAAGCTCAAATTCCCATATTAATCACATTAATAAGCATTATGTTTGGAGTATCCCAAGGAAGTAGGAAGTGGTCCTGAAGTAACTAAATTATTCCATGCCAGCAAGGATCACCTGTGCTGGGTGAAGATGAAGATATTCTGTTGGTTGACGTACAATAAGCAACAAACCTAGATTAATAATTACCCAAATTAGGGGCGTGTTATAATGTCCTAGAAGACATTGCTAGCAGGCCAGGAATTAACCTTGCGGAATGTATAAGAAGAATTAATCAATTAAAATAAATCTTAATCTTGAACTACCTTTGGTATATCTTTAATCTGTTTAACTTTTATCCTAATCCTTAAGTGCTTCTGCACAATCAGAAGCCATTGTCGGACAATAAGCATGGTCCCATTCAACCCTGGCTCTTCTTATACAATACTACTCATATCCTCACATATGAATTTATTCAAGCAAATGCCCTGCGCCTTATAATTTCAAATCATTGTGGCGTTGATATGCAAAAAGTGTGACAATTATTTTGAAATTGAAAGCTCATACTTAATCACCTTAGTGATTAAAGACAACTGCACAGACACAAGGATTTTCTGTGGTTGAATGGCCCAGGTGGAGGACACTTGTAAGGGGCCCAGCCAAGTGTTAGTAGCCCTGTAGACTTATTGCCTGAGTCTGAGGTATTGGTATTGGGGGCTGATCATAGGGCCAAGGCAGTTCAAGATCTACAGTGATAACTAGTAAGAGGGACTATATGATCAAAGTGAGGACTAGTTGAGGGGCTGTGGGTTAAATTGGAACAAGATGGTCCATTGTGAGGATTGGAACCAAGGCAGTTCATTGTGAGGACTGGAACCAAGGTTTTTCATTGTGAGGACTGGTCTAAGTGATGACTGGAAAGGACTTATTGCTGACTGGACTTGGACTAATTTCTGACTTGAAAGGGCTTTAAAAGGTTTGATGACTGGAAAGGGTTGTCTGCCAGAATGAGAAGGACTGTTGATGGACAAGGAAGAACCAGAAGATCATGGTGAAGGACTAGCTAAAGAACCAGAAGATGATAGTGCAGGACTAGATGAGGAACTGGAAAATGGCTCAGAAGGACTGGATGGAATGAATACAGGAGCAAAAGTGCTGATTTTGGTTTCTTGAAAGAGGAAATGCTAGAAAAGAAGCAGTTAAAGATTTAATTAATGCTGCCAAAAAATATGGTATAAAGATGAAATTAATTATCATATAAAAAGGAGCAGAAGAAGAAGAAATATTTTACAGGAATTAAACTGTAATTTATTAAGAGCTGATTGAGTGGAAAGGAGCTAGAGAGAGGCCAGAAACAGGACACAGAAACTGTAAAAACAAATATTGAAGTTCCGCCAAAATGATTAAGAGAGGCAAAAGACACACAACAGGTGAGTTCAAAGTTTTAAAATTCTGAAGAAAATGCAGAGAAACTTGGAGAGACGTTGAAGAATTGAGGGTTCAAAAATCCCTTATATAAACCATAGGCAAAAACGCTTAAGTTTTGCCAGAGAAACATGACAAGAATTACAGCAAAACTGTTCAAAATGCAGAGCAGTTGTTTATCCAGAGCAAGACAGCGCCAGGCTTGAACCATGGTCAAGAGTGAGTCATTTGGGTGAATTGTTTGGCAAAACCATTGAATCCAAATGTTTGATTGGCTGCAGACCAAATCCTGTTTGATCAATGTTTTGAGGGCTTTAACTGAAGAGTTAAAGCCTGAAAAAGAGGAGCAGAAGCAGAAAATTCAGGGCTTTCATTGGCAGATGTAAGTTATAAAGTTTAATATATTGTAGAGGGAAAAAAAACTGGATAGTTTAAGCTTTGAAAAATAAGAGTTCTGAGAAAAAATTTAGACTGAAACCAGCAACTAAAAAAGAGGAATCTATCTGAGGTTTTTCAGGGACTGACACAAGTGGATTCCAAAGGCCACAAGGACCACACAGAGGATCTAAGCATAAGACAAAGGTGAAGAAGCCCAAGATACAGGTGCAGGAGCCCAAGGCAAAGGAGCTGGAGCTGGTAATACAGAGGTGAAGCTGGAGCGGAGTGCAGGAGCCCAAGCCTCAAGTAAAGGAGTCCAAGACCAAGGTGAAGGAGACCAAGACCAAGTATAAGGAGTCCAAGATATTGTTGGAGGACTCCAAGGTATTAGCAAACCCCTATTGTTTCCCAGACCCCCAGGCAATATACCATAAGGTTTCTAATGGGGTCTTCCTTCTGACTGTGAATAAAAGCCTATTTTGACCCCTGCCCAAAGTTTTAAGTAGTACAGATAACTCCCATGAGTGAATTTCCCCACATCTTTTACCCTTTCCAAGGGGAAGAAGATACCTATTGTCAGAGTTGTAGAAGGTTTACCACTAGTAAACCCTCTCAGGAAGAGTGAGATAGGTTGACTAGACACCTTGAAATGACTGATAGAGGAAGGGAGTTCATTAGGAATGAGTTTGCTAGGATGCTAAAAGACTGGTACAGGCCTACAAAAGGTATAGCACCAGCTGAAGTACAAGTGCATGGTGGGGATGAACACATATTAATAGGAAAATTATTGGAAGAGTTTGCATTAATGCAGGCTCAGTATGAACTTCTAGCTAGCCAACACCCTCTACTAGTAAATGACAACTCCTCCAAGCCAGTTCCTAGCTATGACCCAAGACACACTTTGGGGACTGGTGACCAGGAATCCCACAGGGTCTCTTGACAGTACTTGGATCATTAGGCATTGGTTGATGTCCTCCAGTAAGTACTTATTGTTGGGAAAAGAGGAAGGTTGACAGGGAGAGCTTGGCTTGCTTACTGCTCACCCCAAAATTTCCCTCATCCTGGTTGCCTTGGGTGCAGATGATTTTGAAGTGAGTACAGTTGGATTAGTAATTGTTCCCATTGTTATGGTTATTGAGTGTTTGAGGCATGTGGTTATTGTTGTTAGGAGGCAGGTGGCTGGAACATCTCGCGGGATTGAGATCCTTGGGTCTTTCCCTTTTCCCAGTCTGTGCCTTGTGAAGTGTCAGGATTCTCCCTCTTAAATTTTTGCTGCTAGCATCTTTCAAGATCCTCAATACCATTTTATCTAAAGCCTTGGTTTAATTTACAACAAGTTTACTCTTCAACATCTCTCCCTTTCATTCCCTTGCTCTATTGGTCAATTTCATCTATATTAATGGTTAAATTTTGTTTGTAAAGTTACCTTTAATCCAGGACAATTCTCAAACCCACCACCTTTACACCAGGGTTAGTATTAGCTAATATGAACTTGTTTACCTTTTGCATTTTGTCTTGGCTTACACCAGCAGTTCAGACTCTATTTTTCCTTCCTCTTGCTTGCTCTTTCACTCTATCCTCAGCTGCTAAGAAGAGCTTCCGTTCCTTGTTATCCCCCTTATCTTTTGCTTAACTTTTAAAGGTTAAGTTAAGCAGAAACATGTGCTTGTGTCTGTTTTTACCTACCAAGCCATCTAGCCACCTTTGGTTAGGTGTTTTACCCCTATCATCACCTCAATAATCATAGTTAAATAAAAAGCCTGAGTTTTATCCAATCCCAACTTAAGTTGAGATTGTTTGACTTGCACCCCAAAAAGGTACTAGTTAGGGGTTTGTGGCTTGTGTTTTCTCTTTAAATTTTATTCTTGTATCTTTTCCAGGTTAATTTTATGGTTCCATTTGACTAGATCTTCCATCAGTTAGGAAATTTTTATAGTGGTACTCAAACTTTAATTTTTGACAGTTTCAATCCCCCAGCTAGTGCTGATCACTTCTCAGACTTAGAGATTGATTTTTTAACCAAATCTTCTGTCATTAAGACTTGTCTCTATTTTGTTTTCTTAGGTTTAATAAATTGCCTTAGTCTCTATTTCACTTCATATAAGCTTTTAGGAGCCTTAGTGCAGTTATTGTTGCAAACCTTGCCTACCTTTTTATACTTAACAAATATAAATATTCTTGGTTTAAAGGCCTTAGTTTACAAGAATCTATCCCAAGCCTTCATACCTTACATGAAGTGCATTTGAGGTATGTTCTGTTTTCTCTGCTTCACAGTATAAGCTCTGCATGTTGGTCACTTGATCCAGGTTAACATGTCTCATAATGTGGGGTCTGAGCGCGTCATAATACATAAGATGTGTGGAAGGGTTATCAAAAGCCATCTTGGAGGAGCGTGTAGGTGCAACCCTTTGCAGGCCCTTGTCAACTCCTTGACTATACCAGTTTGTGTCAGGTTTTATCTTGGCAAATGATCATGAGTGCAGTGTCCTTCATTACAAACCTAGCCAATAAGTCCCTTTGAAGGTGTCCCAGATTTTTCTGTGTGATCTTCATGCTATTTATCACACCAGGTGCCTGTGCCATGGGTCAGGCAAATAGAGATCTCCACAATCCAGAAGTGAGCTGGACACTCCATATGTGTCAGCTTGTTCTGGGCGGGCTGGATCCATGCTGTGGTGTTGTTGTTGGCTCCTGTAAACAACTTTAAAGCTGCACTGCAAAGCCGCTGAGCCATGTGTGCAGGATGATGTTTTTCATTGGCTTAGGGCGTGGAAGAAGAGGCCTGGAAGAATTGTTGTGCTGACAAGGCATTGAAAGCAGAAACTAAAAGTATCATGTTTTAGTATAGTACAAAATCTTCTGGCATTTTGGTACCCTACATGTAGTTAGTCCAATCCAAGAGGTGCCCTGATATGATTATTTTGTACATTTGGGTCATTATTTTAGGGATTAGGCCATTTTCTAATGCACATGCTGCTCAAGTCGCAGCATAACACAGTTCAATTTTGAAAAAGAAACTAATTACACAATTTATATTTAAAACATTAATAACTCAATGAAAAATTAATATTTTTTCACACTGTAAACTATCAAAATGAAGCTAAGAATCTTATCTTTCTATTTGTGTAAAATTTTTAATATGTATACTATGCTCAATATTAAAGAAAAAGTAATTTAAAAGAGCATAATCCAGATTTTATTTTATGATTATATCTAATGATATAAAGTAGATCACTTCAAAGCTAATAAATACTCTTTTTTCAATACACAACAGATGTTTTTTATTTAAAAAAATTAAAGATAAGATTGAGAGCTTTATTTTTGCTTTTTATTTTATTTAAAAAGCTCAATTCTCTAGGATTTTATGATAGTTTGAAGCTGGGATGTTTTTATCACTGTTTAGATTGATTTTAAGGTTCAAGTGAGCTTTGAACCTCAAATTAAGCATTCTTTAAATGGAATTCTTTAATATTTTATCATTTTAAAAATATGTGGAAGAGTTACAATTAACTGAATACATCATTTTAATTGATTTGCATTAATTACAAAGAGGATATGATGTAATAATAATGCTTAGCTGCTTCACATATATCACTTGTGCATGAAAACTGGGTATTTAATTAATTTCTGCAAACATAAATTCAAGTTCAAACTATAATAAAAGCTATCACACCATTTCTTTCAGAATGGTGTCATTTAGCTTGGTATATAAGAGCTAAAGTACCACAAAGCTTCTAATCCAAAAGACCCCATTCAAAGACCACATTCTGATCATAACTACTCCATCATTAAGGCACACATCAGAGATCTGACCTAATTACAGATTCAAAATACTATCATGTCCTCAGTTAAATTTACTTCTTTCATGCTACCCTTTTTTTCCTTGGGAGCTTCAACAAAAAGAGAGAGAATTGCAATGTTAAAAAAGGCATTCCTCTTTATTGCTGGTGATGATCTTGATAATTTCATCAAGCACTTCCTTACTCAAACTGAATTTGGGAAAGCTCAGTTCCTGCCAACTATTCAAAATCAAAAAGGCAATGAGTTCATTGAAAACTTAAAGGATCTCATGAAATCTTCTCCCCAAAAACATCTCCCAGCCTTGCAATCTCTGGTTACTTCCAGTTACTCTTTAAAAGATCTTAATGATATGGGGTTTATTATAACCAAAAGTGAGTTTGAATACTCAAGAAAAATAAATAAAAATAAAAATGTAAGCTTAAACAAAAAAAGCCAAAAAATAATAACTATTCATTAAAAAAAGAAATAACTAAAAAAATAATTAAAAAATTGCTGGAAAATTCTTTTGAAACAAGCCAGTTTACAAAAAAAGTGCCTGAAAAAATTTATAAAGATATAGAAAAAGAGATGATTAATTACTCAACTGAAATTAAATACTCTCTACTTAAAACAAAAAAGAAATATATGAAAATATGAAAATAAAAAATGAAATTTCAGTTTCAATTTCCACTTACTATAAATTAATTCCTAAAAATATAATAAAAAGTAAAAAACAAACCAATATGTGCAATATTTGTTATTTAAAAAATTCACTAGAAAAAAGAAGGAAGAATGTGAAAGTAAAAACTTACCATTACCAGAATCTATAGACAATGACTTAAAGACTATTAATCAGCACTAAGTCTTTTATGTTCATCAAAATTGTGAATACAAAAAAGATATTAATGAACTAGATGATGAGTCTTGTGTTGTAATTATAGATTATAAAGAAAACTTAAAGGTTGGAGGTGGTCCAATTGAGACCAATAATTGTTTTTATTCAAAAAACCAATCTCATTATTAGGGTTTGCATTAGTTTTTAAAGAAAACAATAAAATTAAATATGAATATCATGATTTTTTGTCTCAAATATTATCACATGATTCTTTATTTTCAGGTGAATGTCTAATAAGTCTTCTTAAATTAGATAGATTTAAAAAAATAAAAAATATAAAAGTATGGACAGATAATGGAAATCATTTTAGATCATATGAATTTTTATATTACTTATTTAAAGAGGCACCTAAATATATTAAGGGTTCTATAAAATATAACCGTTTTGTTGAATGCCATGGAAAAAGCATTGTTGATGGTCACTTTGGTGTAATATCAAAAATTTTAAAGGAAAAATAAAATGTACTTTATATTAACAACATTAATGATCTAAAAAATATTTGTGAGAAAGAAGAAAGAAGAAAAGAATTATACAATTCAGCTTTAACTGGTTCAATTGTTTCCCAAAAAGCATTTTTTATATTTATAAAAGGAAATTTAGGCCTATAAAAAGAGAGCTTGAAGTTAAAAATCTGCGCATTAATCTTTCATATTTGATGAAAGATGGGAAGTTATATACTTCACCTTTAACATTTGAAAGCTTCTCAGAATATTCTGAGATAAATTATCATTTGAAATCTTGTGATGATACCAGAGAAACAAAAATATCAGAAGATGCTAGTAGTGTATTGGGGCAAGTTCATGAAGTAGGGCAGCTTACTAGAGGGTGTGTTTTAAATAGAGTTATCAGTCTTTCAAAAACAACAACTTTTTTTTTCTGAAACAAACTAAGAATATTTATGATGAGCCAAAGATAGGGTAATAGCATTTATAGCTTTGGGGCTGCTATTACTCTCCCATGCAACTCATCATAAATATTTTTGGTTTGTAGTAGCACTTAAGATATTTTCAGTAGTACTATAAGTTGCAATTTTCAATTATAAAATCAATGAATTATTTTTTAAAAAATCACCCAATCCCAAGATCAATTAAATATTTGGGATTGATTGTATTTTACTCTTTCTGAATAATTTGAATATGAATAATGTGATTAAGTTATAAAATAACCAATCTGGCGCCTAGGCATAACAAGAAAAATAATGTCCCATTTGTTAACCGTGGCAAGTATGGGCAACAGGAAGAATTTTGAAAAAAAGGTAGGATGGAAAACCTACCTATGCTACCAATGTTGTAACTGTGCTGTATTAGCAGTGTTACATGGGGAAAATGTTTGGAAACTAGATAATTATCTTTATTGAGATATTGGAATTATATAGTTGGAGTGAATCATTATAAAGGGAACAAGATTGGGACAATCAATCAGTTGGATTGGACAGGGGATGGTGTGATCCTTGTAAGGAATGAAGCGCCAAATTGAGCTGCCCACCAGGCTGAAATTGTCACTGGTTCTTGTTGCTGGATTTAGTCATTTGAGTCAACTTCTGCATTTGGCTACAGGTCATGGGGGAGTCAGTTTGAGTGGCACAGGGTCTTTTATGTGGAACTTTGCCTGGGGTCAACTCCTTTTTTGGATACATCTATGTAAAAAGTTCCATGTTGACAGTTATTTAGAGAAAGGGCTTGTGATACAAACTTAGGTAGATAGAAATTCTGTGAAGCTTGGCCACATTCAGTGTTCAAACAACACACAAGGAAAAAATGACAGTTACATTTATTGTAGGCATCCTTATTAGGCTAGGCTCCTTTCCTTGGGGAAAGCAGTCAAGGCTTTAAGTTGTTGAAGGAATAGCATAACTGTCATGTTATCAATGATATGTTTATTTATTAAAGTTAAACAAAGCACCAGGGGTTATTAGTTATTTGGGTTGTAAATACTCCAAGAAAATATTATGCTATTTTGTAAAGTGGTTTTAGGAGCTGTTGAGATTAACGAAATCAAGGCAACCTAAAGTGAAATCAACTCAGCTTATAATGAAATAGAAGGGAATCCAAATGTATTGCGATTCAATATAAAATCCTGGGTTTCTAATTTCATTTTAAGCTGAGTTGATTTCGTTTATCTCAACAGGTTAAAAAAACTGTATATGGAATGCAAGAGAGACTATAAATTTAATATGTAGTTATTGACAAGTTTGCATATTCTTTTGTACATAATTTTTATTTGAGGCATGAAATAAAAATTATTCTTGCTAGTAACTTTTTAAACTAAACTGTAGATAAAATAAGTTATAACACACATAGTCTAATGATATATTCTAACAGTGGATTTTGTAAAAGAATCATTCGGTTTTTGTTTTCTTTTTTGGTGCTAATGAGTGTAAGTTACGGGTGTAAAGGCTTTTTACCTGGGGCAGGGTCTTCCTCATCCTCAGAGTCCTGGTCAGAAGAATCATCCCCTGAATTCAATCCCTTGTCAGACTCTTCGTCAAAAAGATCATCTTCGTCAATGTTAAAGCCTTCCATTCCACCGTCATCGTTGTCATGTTCCATCTCCCCAATCTCATTGTCTTCGTGATCTTCACCTTCATCTTCACCATCTTTAGAATCTGAATGTTAGCTTTGGGTATGACGATTGATACCTTCTGTGGTGGCTTCTCTTGGGGGAGCACCACATGCAATTCTATGCTGTTCGGCAGCTTCTTTTTTCTTTTGGATGTTAAGTTCCTGCTGCCGTTTACGCTTCTCGGCCTCGGCCTTCTTTTGGTTAAGGGTCTTCTTTTGTTTGGCAGTCTCTTCCTTAGTTTTTTTGACTGAAAATGTTATTTATGAAGACAAACAATGGATTACTGAATTTGTGGTATAGAACTTCGCCATTGCACAGTTCAGCTTGTACTTTAATCAACTGCAGTTCCATACGAGGCCCGATTTCAATCAGCTTGACTGCTCTTGTGCTTGCGGCCTTTTGTCTACGACCGAAAAATCCTGGCGCAACGTCGAATGTTTGTTCAAAAGCTTCATCGGCATCACTCTCTGCCCCTAAAGCATCACTAAAACTATCAGAAGTGAAAAGATAAATAGACTACCGAACAACAAGCTCGCTGATATCTTTTAGATCACCCAAAGCAGGCAAGTTGGAGCTCAGGATTGCTTTAACTCCTCTACTGACGCCTGACTCTTTAACGTCGACACGATAATGTCTAAAATCTATAGATTCGGTCTCACTGTTGTAATTGAACATGACTACTCGGCGTAAATCAGATACGCTTGTGTTTTGGACATCGATTGTTGGGAACATGTTTTGGAACATGGAAGCAGCAAGACGAATCGATTGCTCATCTTCACCGAAATTATTCAATACTAGCTATAAAAATAAACATGCTATCGAAGCTGGAACTTACAGTTGGTGCTAATTCATAATCATGTCTACTATACTTTTCCTTTTTCCCAAATCTTCTAATATCGGTACGCAAGGTATAATTCAAAACTCTGAAAGTAAGCGTAGGCCCACGAGGGATTCTCGCTGCTCTGAGGTAGGTGCCAACTTCGGTTTGGGTAAACATCAAGAAATGCGTGACTCTAAACTGGCCGGCTACTTGGAGGAAATCTTTGAGCTTATTCGTTTTCTTTTCCTAAATTCAACCTATATAAATATGCTGACATTTTAAGAGTAACACCTTTAAACGCTTGGCAGTATTTGGGGACATAACCTTTCGCATGTCTTTGATCAGAAGGGAAACTGAGAGCCCAACGGGCCCAGATTTGAACACAAAACTTTTGGGGATCTTTTTCTGATCCTCGATCTCCGGATCGGGAAGAGATCTCTTTCCTCTTTTTGATCTCTGATTACACGAGTTTTAGCATGGGTCAAAGTTTTTATGATAATATTGTGAAAAAAATACAAAAACAAAAAATCCTTACTGATTTTCCCATTATATCTTTTATCTATCAAGTACTTTTATAAGGCTTGTTGGCTTCTTCTATATATCTAAATCAATGTGGTTCCTTTTTACAAACTCTTTGAAGCAACTCTGAATTTGTTTGAAAGCCAATAAAAATATTCCTGCCTAAGAGAAAAACAAAATCGTTCTAAAAGTATCAGATCCTGAGTAGTCTGAAAATCCCGAAAAATCTCGAGATGGCGCTAAATAGCGAGGTATATAAATTATAAATGAAGTTGGTGATATAAATTTCGAGCTTGATCCAACCAGCTAATCTTCACAATTTAGCTTGGCTTGAAACTATGTAAAGCTAAAACACCTGGGGTTAAGTTACTGCCTGTAAACTCACTTGAACAGGAGGATTAATTAAACTTCAATATAGCTTGATGTTAAATAAACTTATAATTAGCTTTAAAATTTGATATAGCAACCCTAAACCAAATTTTACATTGTCTTTAGATACTTGATTATCAACCTGAAAAATGTTCAATTCGATCATTATTCCTGATTTTATTTGATATTTATAAAAGACCAATAAATTTATTTTTAAAATATGGGTTTCCTGTAAAGATGATTTAACTATTTCAGGCCAGTGGCTTTCCAGTAGTGCACAAAAATAGGGTCAGTTAACAATAACTTTAGGTTTAGTTTAATATATAGTTAAACAAACCACCAATTAAGCTACAGTAGGTTTACAACCTGTTGAGATAACCAAAAATGGTTCAGTTCAGAACGAATTGGTTCAGTCACATAACAAATTTCAACTTTTTTGATAGAAATAGGAGCTAATTCCACAGAAAATGTACACTAATTGGCAAAAATGTCCAGACATGCAACAAATTATGTAAACTGGGAAAAAATATATGATGACTCAACAAGTATACCAATCACTAGAAGAAGTTGATTTCAGTCACAAAACAAAGCTACTATATTTACTATAGCTTTTTAGAATAAAATGAACTTAGCCACTAAATTGAAAAACTCAATCCACCAACAAACCCCCATAGCACTGAAACAGATTATGAAAACATCAAGTATCAAAATAAATCAATGAATCTATAATAATGTTACCAGTTCATCTTAATTAAGATATACAAGCTATAGATGAAAGAGGAAATAAGTATTATGAGTGTCTGTTTTTGGAAGGAAATTATCAAATGAATCAGATATATCAATACATACAGCTAAAAGTCCACACTTACAACCAAAAAATAATTAATATAGAATTTTTAAACTTGATACGGAATAGATGGTAGTGACTACAAGCTTTTATACTACTAGATATGAACAAATAAAAGCTATGTTAAACAAATTATATAGTTAAACTGATTTTATTTTATATCAAAATGAATGCATCACAACAATAGAGTCAAGGAGCCAAAAGAGTACACCACAGACATGGACACCCTTGTGGGTCAAAGAACAGAGTGGCTTTAGTCCAGTAAATGAAAGGTGGGAGTAGCTCTGAGTCAGGAAGTGAACCCCACACTAAACAGATGCAGCAACAAACCCACGGCATCCATACTGGCAGAACAGATAGTATTAGTCCCATAGTTCCAAAGCTTTCCATGAAGTCCATCAAAGTCATCATCACTAGAACTGTGATTAATACCACTAATGAGATATTGTCCTTGGTGTACAACCATGTGTACTGCTAAGATGGTATTTCTGCCAGTCTTATAGAGAGTGTAAAGCCTATTCTGGATACTACATACAAGCCTTATTTGTGTGCTGGTGAATGGTAAGACAACAACAAGGAGTCACAGTAATATTAAGCTTTAAAGGAGCATCAGGTGCTGAAAAAAGTTGGTGTGTTCTACAGCTAAGTGCCTATGCCCTGTTTCATGACAGAACCCGCAGAGTCAGTGCCTACTGCCAAAAAATCTAATTGCACTGTCATCCCCAAATTCACCTGGAAAACCTTTATCAGGTTTATCAAGGAAGCTTGGGACAACAAGAAGGTCACTGCTATTGTCAGTATTTTGAAGAAATCAGCACATCAGCTGTATAATATGTACCTGTAACCTGGTACTGTTCTCTTTGCGGAGAAATCCCTGTGTGAGTCTACTATCCTGGAAAAGGGGCATATCTGGGCAATCAAGCAGTGAATCAACATAAATTTCCATCTTGAACTGGGAAATACACAGTCCATGGTTTAATCTGTTTTTGGGATCAAGGCCTTGATTCTAAACTATTATTGCGCTGTAAAGAGTTTGGATTCTCCTGAAAAAACTCAGGGTTTCTCCATATAATTGGAATAGCCCAACCAGCATTGAGAACTGGCAAAATATGCTGAGACATATACCACACTAAATGACAAGGGCATGGTAAAATTATATTTCATTGATGAATTTTCCTTTACTTTGTCCATATTCAATGCCTATGGCTATATGCCCAAAGGTGTCAAAGATGGTGTATCCCAGTGTGTGTCTGTTTGTGCTGTGCCTTACTTGATGGTAGCCCTTCTTGATCCTATAAGAATTGAATTATATCATATTATCAAGGGTTCTCACAATAGTGATACTTTGATCCAATTTCTTTAATTGGTTCAGGAGCACCTCAGGCTAACTATCTTGGGGTTCACTAACATAATTGTGTTGGACAATGTTCGGCTTCACAAGGTGGCTAATATTCTCAATGAATTCCCAATGATTGAGACAGTCAAAAAATTGGATCACAGCGCCTATGCGCATATTATTTCTTCCTGCATATTTCCCATTCCTGAACCCAATCAAGGAGGCTTTTGGGTGACTCAAGTGTGTTGTCAAGTGGGGGACGCCATCTGAGCCTGAGGCCTTGTTTAATTTGCTGCAGGTTGGGACCTATACTCTTTCAGCAGAGACTGTGGCCAAATTCTATGACCACTCCAATTTGGTTATCCCTGTATGCCTTGTAAAGCAACCAATCAAATAAATAGGTGACTTATCTTTTATTTTGTATTGATTGTTATTTTTAATTTTTTTATTTAGTTTATATTTATCAACATACTTTTTAAAATTCTAAAAAATTTACTGTCAGGTTTAATAAAAAATGACAAAGCAAAGAAAAATTAATAAGTGAAAATTTTATATTTCAATATTTATTTATTGGGTTTTAGATAATTTTTGAAAATATAGTAGGTTTTAATGAATATATATAAGTAGATTAATATATGAATAGGATTGAATTAGACTTATTAGGGGGTTTGTTGTGATCTGAGGCGTGGCACAGAGTCACATTGGGAAATCCTAACCTTAGGATTGGATTCGTACTAAGTCTCAGTTAGAATGGCAGGGAAGGCTATGTGATTACCTTGTGGCCCTGAATGAATAATATCTGCTAAACGTGGCTAGAGAGGCGCCAAAGAACGTGGAGACACAAAGACAAAAATGTGAATATAACTTAAATTTTATTGGGTATAAAGATTGGGATTATATACTGTGTAGCTTTACCACAAAACAGTACATGGACGGTAGGATCACTCACCACAAGCATGAGTGGGGCAAGTGAGTTGCGCAGAATCAGGAAACCAAACAATTTTATTTCCAAATTTGGAGCCAGACTCATTTCAAAGGGCAAAAGCAAAAGAGGGGGATTTGTCCTCAAAATAGCCCAACAAAGCAAAATTAAAACATGGTGAATAGCAGCATTCACGACATTGTCCCCCTCTAGATTGGCCTTAGGGGGTAGTACTTGCAGAAGATCTTGGTGTGCACACAAGCAAACAGTTGGCCACTAGAGAGGAGTTTCACAGTATACTCTGACCCTTGCTTGAAGGTCACTTCCAAAGGCCCAATCCACAACAAGTCTAGCTTATGAGTGTGTCCTCCTACTCTATGTTGATAGTAAAGAATGTGGTCCCTAATGTTGAACTCAGGCAGGGGAGATTTTCCAGCATTGTCAGGGGAGAGCTCAAGCAGCTTGGTCTTATAGGCAGACGTGTAGACAGAGGCCTGAATATCAATGATTCAATTGACTAGATTTTTGATATGCTCATCAGGGTTTAGGGCCTTATCAGAGGAGAATAGGGGGCCCCCAAGAGCAACAGAGTGGTGGCTTCACAACCATACAACATAGCAAAATGGGAATACCTGGTGACACAATGTTTGCTAAGGCGGTAGGCAAAGAGAGCAGCGGGTAAGTATAGATCCCAGTTGGCAGCGTTGGAATAAGTGAGTTTCCTCATGATAGAAACTAGAGTTGAGTTTGCACGCTCAACAGCCCCATTGGTGGAAGGATTATAGGGAGCTGAGAAGTATTGATTAGTTCCCAAGGTTCTAACAACAGAGGTCACTAACTTGGCATTAAAGTTAGTCTCATTGTCAGACAAGAACACTTGAGGGCAACCATGGCAGAAGAATACATCTTACAGCAGAAAGGCAGAGGTTGTCTTGGAAGTGATGACTTTGGTAGGGCGCACTTCTAGCCACTTGCTAAAATAATCAACAGCAATTAGGATAAAGCAGCAACCAGAGCAGGAGCAAGGGAGAGGTCCCACAGCGTCAATACTGATAGTGTGGAAAGCGTGTTGAGGGAACTAGCTTGAACTTGTGGGCGGCAGCTTGAGGCCGTTGGAGCTGGCAATCATGATAACTAGCAATAACATCTGGGATCAGCAAGCAATGGTTTTCCCAGAAGTAGTTCTTCTGGAGCCAGGCATATGTCTTGGCAACGCCTCCATGTCCTGTCTCCTTATGAGCTTGAATTACCACTGAAAGGCAAAGACTAGGCCTAACGTAAGGCAAGTAATGGTCTTGTACTTTCTTGAAAAGCTGATTGTCACAAATGAGTGTGCCTTTGGATAATCTAGAAAGGGCAACTCAGACTTCTTCTGTCTTGTTCTCCCAAAAAGAATGATGTCCAATTAGTTTGTATAACCTGTCAGCCTCAGCAGGGTGGAGAGCAAGGATAGGCATTCTGGACAGTCCATCCACATTCTGATGTTGAATCCCAGGACAGTGCAGCACAGTGAAGCCGTATCCTTGCAGGCAGAGAGCCCATCTAGTGAGTTGTTGTTCATTTTCCTTAAGTTGTTGTAGACATTTGAGCAAAGTGTGGTCAGTAACCACAGTGAAATGGGTGCCATGCACGTAATGGTGAAACTGCTTGACAGCATGCAACACAGCAAGGCACTCTTTCTCTGTTACACTGTAATTCTTCTCATGCTTATTCAGGACACAAGAGGTATAAGCTACAGGGTGATACGTACCCTCATCATCCAGTTGAGCCAAGATGGCTCCAATGGCCATATCACTAGCATCATTATATAGGATGAATTCCTTATTGTAGTCAGGATATACTAAGATAGGGGCCTCCTTAAGTTTTTGCTTGAGAGTCTCAAAGGCTTGCTGCTGGCTTGTGGTCCATTTGATAGGGACATTACATAGCAGCTGAACCAAAGGTTTGCTAGTGTCAGCAAAATCAGGGATGAATTTTCTGTAGTATCTCAAATGCCCAGAAAGACTTGAACTTCTTGTAAGTTGGTGGGTGGAAGAATTTTGTCAATGACCTCAAATTTCTTAGTCATGGGGCGAATTCCAGTCTGAGTCACCTCATGTCCCAAGAACTCAAGGTGTTCCTTGAAGAAGGCACACTTAGATGGTTTTAACTTAAGACCATAGTCTTGAAACTTTATGAATACTTCCTTGAGATGATCCAGGTGGTCAGTAAAGGTAGCACTAAAGACATTTATATCATCTAAATACACTAGGACACATGAAAGTTTCAGATCACAAAGAATGGAATCATGGCCCGTTGGAAAGTAGCTGGAGCATTGCAGAGCCCTTGTGACATTTGTGTAGGCTCAAAAAACCCCTCAGAAGTGATGAGGACAGTCTTCTGTCTATCCTTGGGGGAGAGATCAACTTGCCAGTACCCATAGGCTAGGTCCATAGCAGAGAAGTATTTGGAGCCCCCAAGGCAGCAGAGAGCATCATTGATGCAAGGTAAGGGGTAGGAATCCTTTTTAGTTAAGGAATTCAGTTGTCAATAGTCCATCACAATACAACAACCTCCATCCTTCTTTTTCAGTATGAGCAAGGGGGAGGCCCACAGACTTTGGGAAGGGGCAAGCAGTCCAGTGTCTAAAAGTTGTTTGAGCTCTTTAGATACCTGAGCATCCTCTACACAGCTGCAGCAATAGGATTTAGTTCAAAAGGGGGGGGAGCATCACCAGTATCAATCTGGTGAATGACGTCTTTGGCTAGATCATAATCAGTGCTGTACTTAGCAAAGATATCTGAAAACTGATCCAGTAGGTCAAGCACCTCCTTTTGTTGTACCAGAGTCAGCTACAGGAAATCTTGAGCAGTGAACAAGGATAGGACTTGAGGTTTGTCTTCAGGTAAATTAAATTCCTGGAACGTACCAAAGGGATGTAGTGATAGGACATCAGGAGCATTCAACAACTTGCCATAGCCAACAACCTGTCCTCTAGATACATGTATGGGGAGAGTAGTTAATTTAGCAACCAGTAATTGGACAGGGTCTTTATGAGAGACGTCCAAGATTCCTGGACAGAGATAGGTTTTGTTGCGCCCTAGCAAAGAAGGGGAGTAAAACTCTAGGAACGTACGCTCTGGTAGCTCATACAATATTTGGGAGTCTAGGATATCTTGAGATCCAGGGGGAATGGTTACAGAAGAAGTGGCCAAGAGTGGAATCCCTTCAGACGCAGGACATGTCATAGGAGAGCACTTCATGTTGGAGGAATGGGTATGGCATTTTAGAGTGAAAACACCAGTGAGATATTCCAAGGCACATGTCTTGAGGCGCTTCCTGGGAACTTTAACTGGCTCTTCAAAGATCAGAGGGAGCTTGTATCCTAAGATAGAGAGGTAGCTGTCCTTTAAGTTGATAATCCCATTATATTCCCTAAGGAATTGAGTACCAACTAGGAGGTTGTAACTCTCATTCTACAGGACAACAACAGGCACGGCCAAGAGTAGTTTGCCAAACCACATGGGAAGAGCAGAATAAGCTCCTATATCCTGAGTCATAGATAGCCCAGCTTTGCCATATGACTGATGATAGTTAAGGTTGGGGGCAAGTTTGAGCTTCTTGACAAGCTTTAAGGAGACAACATTCACAGGAGATCCAGTGTCCAAGACAGCCTTAATCTTCACCTTTTTTTGTGAAGATTTCCACACAAGTGGTAGTACAGCCAAAGGGAGGGAGGACAGCCAGAATGTCTTGGGCTTCTGCCAATTCTTTATCCTGTTTTTTAATCATGCATCTTAGGCCTGGGAATTCCTTATAGACTGTCTGGAGAGGGAGCAAGACTGAAACATTTTTGAACACAGCGACAGCAACCTCAGTAGCTTCCTCAGAGGATTTGACAAGCACAGGAGATCTCTTGGCTTGAGTGAGTTAGGGGCAAGAGACAACCTTTTTGGCTTCAGGCAGAGATCTGGCGGTTATTGAATTTTCCCAGAACGTAGTTTATACTGTAAATTCAGAACCTGAACGTAAAAATGTGGGATTGTCAAATCCTTGGTCCAAATTTCAAATCACTTTTGCGGGATAGCCTTTTTTAATTAAATTGATTTTTTTGAGTATTTATTTGAATTTTTAAAAATGCGGGAACTCATAGACACTTTGCAAAGTTCAATTTGAACTACATATTTCCAATGGACAAAATGAAAAAACTTTGAATCAGATTTGAAGCGTTCAAATCAATCAAACATTTCCATAAGTTTACTATGTTTTTTGGAATTGCAGGATTGTCAAATCCAAGAACCAAATTTCAAATTGCTTTTGAATGCCACTAATAAACTCAAATAATAATTGCAGGAACTGGAATCCAAATTGAATGAAAAGTAATTAACTAGGACAAATCAACCCAAATCAAGAAGCTCCACTCTGGATAAAATCAAAAGGAAAAATCCAATCTAAACACCCATGTTTAGACATGAAATTAAGTTAAATGAAAAATTATCTAAAATGGAAATGATGCAATATTCTGCACTTTAAATCACTAATATAGCGATCATAAAACCATATAATGATTTATGAGCTACTAACCTGATGACACAGAATTTTTTAAAAGTTTTTTGGCCCCTGGCTACGCTGGGGGCCAAAAAACTTATTTTCAAGGAAGAAGGAGAGGGAGAAAAGATAAACCATTAGTTTACTAACTATGTATTCATGAATTGCTACTAAGAATACTTGATTACAGTAGATTTCAAAAGACACTAATAATAAAGTAGATTGTAATATATAATCTACTTTATTATTAGTGTCTTCTGAAATCTACTGTTTTCAAGCATCTAAATTTTAGCTGTCCTAAAATGGAATAGGGTTATTTTTGAGAATGCCTATGATTCCTAAAAGAATTAGCACAAATCCACTCTATATCCTTTAGCATCCTTTTTGAGACACCAATAAATTATATTTATTTCAAATTCCTCACAATAATGATTTGAAATTTGGTTCTTGGATTTGACAATCCCGCAATTTCAGATCCGTTAATTTTTACATGATGTCCATGATTCAATTGAAATACAGGAAATCTCAAATTGTACATTAGAATCCCGCATTTCTGATTCATGTATCCTGCATTTGTTTGCTGAGTTTTGTCTTTTGTTAGTTGAGTTATCTGCTCAAGAGATTCAAAATTTGCCAATTTAAATAAACCAAAAAAAATCAAAATAAATGGTTGATTTTATTAAATATTTTATTTTTCACTCAGCTGAGTTGCCCGCAAAAGTGATTCAAAATTTGGACCAAGGATTTGACAATCCTGCATTTTTACGCAAAGGTTCTGAATTTACAGTAAGGGACAGCAATAGTTTCAGGGACAGCCAGAACTGAATATCCATAGGCATCAGGATCTTCCATATCAGAATTGTCCATGTCAGAGTCATCAGATATGTTGTGGAACAGCATCAGAATGGGAGGAGCCTCAGTGTCAGCAGACTCAGAGTCAGCAATGGAGGGGGAATCAAAGGAGACTGGGAAGAATTGTCAACTGAGAGTGTCTCTGCCTCTAGATTGACTGTTCTTTTCCCGCCTTTTCTTTGGGATCAGCCCCTTCAACTTGAGTATTAGTGCAGACTCTGTAATGGTGACCTATCTATCCACAGTTATGGCAAACCTGACATCAAGGAGGGCTCTACGAGTTCATAGTGAGGATATGTGGGCCACGTGAAGACAAACAAGTAGAAACAGCACAATTCTTGCGCACAACTGCCCCAGAATGGGTAAGGTGCATATCATGCAACAGTGTCTTTATGCTCTTCATGGAAGAAAGCATGGCCTTATGGGCCTTTAAGTGAAGATACAGGAGCTGGTTAACCTTGAGGGCTTGAGCGCAAGCCATGTACGCTTCATGTGCAGTCAACTGGCAGCTTGTGATCAGTTGTTGTCCTTCCATGTAGAATATATCTGCAAACTCAGCTAGAGTTTCATTAAGTTTGAAAGCAATGTGCATGAAGGTGTCCTTCTTCACTTTTTTTAAACTAAGGTCACCACCAAATTTGTCAATCAGCAGTTGCTTCATATCTTCCCAGGTCTCAATGATGGGCAGCTCCAGCACTACCACCTCTTGACAGGTCAGGCGCAGACAGGTTAGGATGTGTTCCTTCTTAACCTCATAAAAGTCTCTTCTCATGGCAGCTTCATAGATAGTTAGTAAAGCTGTAATAGTCGAGGTTTTGGGGTCAAAGACTTGCTTAAAGATAGGCTTGAAATTGTCTCTGGGGGCGGGCCACCATTGTTGCTATCAAGTACATTTATGTGTGGGGAGAATTCTGCTTTGGATTCAGTGGGGGGCTGTCTGGCCCACAGCTGGCAAACACTTTCCTCAAGGTTAGTCAAGGTTTCAGCAGTTTGGGGGCCTGTATTATTAGCTAGGGTGGTCTGCCACTCAGTAACATCCAGGCGCTGACACTGCACAGTTACTACCAAGGACAGTTTAGCCAGCTGGGATGTAAGAGACAGACCCACCAAAAAGCAAGGGGCAAACCTGTTGTTCAAAGAATCAATTAACTCACTCATTTCTTGTATGTCTTTATCAATCTCAGAGTGGTCTTGTTTCAAATGATCCACCTTGTTGGCTAGAGCTATCAACTCTCTAGCACAGTGAATATGGGGGGCTCCTGAAAAGCCAGGGCAACAGCCATCTTCACCAGCAACCCAAGTTGGACTAGCAACAGACGCCAATACCTCATGCAAGGTAGAATCTCTTGTTGTAAGTCAGCAACCTGAGTTGTAAGAGCAAGCACTTGAGGGTCAGGCTGAGTAACTTTTGTAGGGCAATCCTGGCTGCAAGTGGACTCTCTTAACTCTCAAATGGTGTCCCATAGTCTATGTTTCTTATCTGCTAACTCATCAGATGGAGGAGAAGGCAGGGCATCTGATTTGGAGGTAGAAAGTTCATTTACTTGAGTCTGGAGTTTGGCAATGGTAGCGGCAGTAGCAGTCCTTTCTTGATTGAATTCCTCATCAAGTTTGCAAAGGCCTGTTGCAGCATGGACTGCTACTTGCTGCAACTGGTCAAAGGAGTAAGCACTGAAATTGTTGAGCTGCTGCACAAGCTGTTCAAAGTCAGAGAGATAGGCGCTTAGAGTGGAATCCACTTGGGCGCGCCAGGGGAGTTCCAACTAGTGAAACTCATGTAGACGCTCCCTGACATACTTGGGGATGAACTGGCGCATTTTTTTGATGGAATTGACCAAAAAGGATTAGGAAGTGACAGAGTTGCGCTGATTTTCAGATACTAAGGAAAAAAGAGAGTGAATCCACTGCTGGTAGGCAGCAAACTGATCCCAGTGATGAGTGACAGCGACTTGTAGAGAAGAGATCTCCTGAACGTGGAGCCCTAAAACCCTTTGATGATGGGCTAAGGCGGGTTGCACAAAGGATGACAATAAGTGTTCAAGGGAGCCAGCCGCTGAAAGGAGATGCTGTGGAAACTGTGGGGCTATAATCAATTTGTAGTACTCTGCTTGGCTGCACTGAAGCTGGAGGCAAGGGATGACTCCATCATGGGCTATCCCAAGGGCTACTGCCATGACTTGTTCTAAGTCAGGGGTACCCAAATGATAGGCCACTAATCAGGGACCACTCCTGAGGTTCAGCACAGTAGGGACAATAGGCAGGTTGGTGATGTCTTACTCAATAGGAAAAGGTAATTTCAGGCAAAGTTGGCTCTTTTATGGGAGGAGGCAAAGGTCCTGAAAATGTTGTTGCAAAAGTGATAACCAAGGGGCTTACAGCCCCTGTAGTGAGCACCATTTTTATTGTAATCTGAGGCATGGCACAGAGTCACAACAGGGAATCCTAACCTTAGGATTGAATTTGTACTAAGTCTTTGTTAGAATGGCAGGGAATGCTATGTGATTACCTTGTGGCCCTGAATTAATCATATCTTCTAGACGTGGCTAGAGAGGCGCCAAAGTACGTGGAGACACAAAGACAAAAATGTGAATATAACTTAAATTTTATTGGGTATAATGATTGGGATTATATAATGTGTAGCTTTACCACAAAACAGTAGATGGACGGTAGGATCACTTGCCAAAAGCATGAGTGGGGCAAGTGAGTTGCTCAGAATCTGGAAACTAAACAATTGTATTTCCCAATTAGGAGCCAGTCTTATTTCAAAGGGCAAAATGAAAGAGAGAGATTTGTCCTCAAAATAACCCAACAAAGGCAAAATCAAAACATGGTGAATGGTGGCATTCACAACAGGTTTAATAAGTGGAATTCTAGTAACTTTTTAGAAATAAACTGGAAATTTCTATGGCTAAGGTGTATTTTGACATGGCTCCCAGACTATATAACTTGCGGCAACTTGAATACAGCAACACTGCAATACAATTGACAAAAGAATCTTTTCCATAGGAGCAGATATCTCATAGATGGCTGCAAGAATAACTGCATCTTGGATAACATGTTCAACTGAGCTGTAGCCAAGCAATCTTCTTTCTGTTGAGATATTATTGCGCTTGGTCAAGTTTTGATTATAATATCAAGAGTGTTGTGTGCCTTTGCTTTAATCCCCATCATTATTATAAGACCTAGGTAAACAATAAAGTGAAGTATCTGCCCTGAAAACAGGGCCAAGAACTCACAAAATTTATTATATAGTGTACTTACTTTATTTTTTTAGTGAGGTTGTTGCAAAAGTTTTTCCATGGTCAGCGGAATATCAGTCTTGTTAGAGCACCAGGAGGCCCCAAAGTCTTTAAGGACACTCACAACGTGGGACAGGATGACAGAGGAACTACTGGTAAGATTAGATAATTTTTCTTTAAAAGTTTCTAGCATGTGCAATATTGTGTACTCAGACGTGAAATAAAACCTGACTTCTTCTTGTCCTATCTCCATTTCTGGTATGTTGGGATATGGTATTTTATTGATTAAGTCTGTCAGTTCCCAGAATTCCCAAGATAATCAACTAGCCTGTCTATATATAGCACAAAAAACTGTGTGTAAATAATTACCAATTGCTTTTCAAGAGGAAACCCCCCTTTTTGATCACAAATAGCCAGGGGTTTGCAAGGCCCACATGCCGCAAACCCCTAGGATAAACATTAAACACAAAATTGGGTCCTCCTTATATTAGGAAATGGTAAATTTTACCAGCAATTGCTCAATTGAGCAAACATGCAACATATTCCTTGTGGGTTCTATTAAAAGCTGTAGCATCTTGGCAAGCTGCGGCCAAACCCATCATCATGAAGAAGCAGACAATGTGCACCTATCCATAGACCCCAATATGCAGGTTTTCAAAAATAAAATTGTCAATGTCATTGAAGATATTACCACCAGACCTCTGATGGAGCAAAATACTAAGTTATTACAGGTAATTATAAGTAGTGAAGAAGGGAAGCAGTCTTCACTGTTAAAATTATAATAAACGTTTTTTATTCCCAGGATTAATTATTTAATTGCAGGAATTGTTTTTTTGCATCAATATAATTATTCTGTTTTCATCTACACGTGAATAAACACACAGTATTCTTACACCTTCCCCTACCTGCCTGGTCCTGCTCCCATCCGTCATGAATGCTCATATTCACACTCTTCTAATTTTGCCTTTGGTGGGTTCTTTTAAGGACAGATCTCTTGCCTTTACCTTTTCCCCTCAAAATGAGTTGATTTACAAAGACATAAATACAGCTATTTGTCTTCCTTGCCCTGTGCAATTCACTCACCCCACTTGTCATGTTCTGAGGCGCGGCACAGACACACAATAGGGAATCTTAACCTTAGGATTGGATTTGTACTAAGTCTTGGTTAGTTGGCAGGGAAGGTTACTGAATTACCTTGTGGCCCTGAATGATTAATCTTTACTAGTTGTGGCTAGAAAGAGGTGCCAAAGTACTTGAAAACACAAGAACAGAAATGTGAATAGAACTTAAATTTTATTGGGAATAAAAAATTAGAATATATATTGTTTAACAATACCAAAAAACAGTACATGGACAGTAGGATCACTTGCCACAAGCATGAGTGGGGCAAGCAAGCTGCAAAGAATCAGGAAACCAAGCAATTGAATTTCCTAGTTCAGAAACAGGCTCATTTCAAGGAGCAAAGGCAAAAGCAAGGATTTTGTCCTTGAAATAACCCAACAAAGGCAAAATTAAAACAGTGTGAATAACAGCATTCACAGCATTGCCCCCTTCTAGATTGGCTTTAAGGGGGTAGTACTTGTGGAGAAACTTGGCATGCACTCAAGAAAATGGAAAACCACAGGAGAGGAGTTTCACAGTGTACTTTGACCTGTGCTTGAAGGTTACTTCTAAAGGCCCAACCCACAACGTAGCTAGCTTGTGGGTGTGTCCTCCTACTCTATGCTGATAATAGAGAACATGATCTCCAATGCTAAACTCAGGCAGGGGAGAACATCCAGCATTGTCAGGAGAGAGCTCAAGCATCTTGGTCTTATATGCAGAGGTATACACAGTGGCCTCTATGTCAATTATGTGGCTGACCAAATTTTTGATGTGGGAATCAGGATCTATGGCTTTTTCAGAAGAGAGTAGGGGGCCTAAAAGCAACAGAGTGGTGGCCTTGCGCCCATAAAGTATAGCAAAGGGGAAATACCCTGTGACACAATGTTTACTGAGCCAATAGGCAAAGAGAGCAGCAGGTAAGTATAGATCCCAGCTTGCAGCATCAGAGTAAGTGAGTTTTCTCATGATGGAAACTAAGGTCAAATTAGCACGCTCCACAGCCCCATTAGTGGAGGGATTATAGGGAGCTGAGAAGTATTGATTAGATCTCAGAGCCTTGACTACAGAAGTCACCGCCTTAGCATTGAAGTTAGTTCCATTTTCTGACAACAACACTTGAGGACAGCCATGGCAATAAAATAAATTTTTCAGCAGAAAGGCAGCAATTATCTTAGAAGTGATATCCTTGGTAGGGTGAGCTTCTACCTATTTGCTGAAATGATTAACAGCAATCAGAATGAAGTGGCAGCCTGAGAAAGAGCAAAGTAGAGGCCCTACAGCATCAATACTGACAATGTGAAAGGCGTGCTGTGGAGGGACTAGCTTAAACTGATGAGAGGTAGCTCAAGGTTGTTGTAGCTGACAGTCATGACAACTAGCAATGACATAAGGTATTAGAAGTTAAAGATTTCCCTAATAGTAATTCTTCTGTAGCCAGTCATAGGTCTTGGCAATACCTCCATGCTCAGTCTCCTTATGAGCTTGGATTACCAACAAAAGGCAAAGGCTAGGGTGTACATAGGGCAGGTATTGATCATGCACCTTTTTGAAAAGCTGGTTGTTGCAAAAATGAGAGTGTTCTTAGATAGCTTAAACAGGGTGGTTCAAATTTCTTCGGTCTTGTTCTTCCAGGAAGAAGGATATCTAATTGATTCATATAATTGATCAGCTTCAGCAGGGTGTAGAGCAAGGATAGGCATTTGGGACAATCCATCAGCGTTTTGGTGTTAGATCCCAGAACAATGTAGCACCGTTAAGTCTTAGCCATGCAGGCAAAGGGCCCATCTAGCTAGTTTTCCTTCTGGTTCTTTGAGCTGCTATAACCACTTGAGCAAAGCATTGTCAGTGACTACAGCAAAATGAGTGCCGTAAACGTAATGGCAAAATTGCTTAACTGCATGCAATACAATGAGGCATTCTTTCTCAGTGACACTATAGTTCTTCTCATGCTTTTTAAATAAACAAGAAGTATAAACTACAGGGTGATCTTCTCCCTCATCATCTAGTTGGGCCAGGATGGCCCCAATAGCTAGGTTGCTAGCATTGGTGCAGAGGATGAACTCCTTATTATAGTAAGGATACACCAAGATGGGAGCCTTTTTGAGTTTTTGCTTAAGAGTCTCATAGGTCTGTTGTTGACTAGTGGTCAATTTGAAGGGGAAATTGTGTAACAGTTGGACTAGAGGCTCAATAGTGTCAACAAATCAGGGATAAACTGTCTGTAATAACCCATCATGCCCAGAACAACTTATACTTCTCAAATATTGGTAGGTGGAAGCATTTTGTCAATGGCCTCAACTTTCTTGGTCATGGGACAAATCCCAGTCTAATTTACTTCAAGACCCAATAATTCAAGACACTCCTTGAAGAAAGCACACTTAGATGGTTTCAATTTGAGGCCAGCCTCTTGAAATTTTAGGAACACTTTCTTTAGGTGGTCCAGGTGATCATTAAAGGCTGCACTGAAGAATTTTATATCATCCAAGTACACTAGGACACATGAAAGTTTCAGATCACAAAGAATGGAATCATGACCCATTGGAAGGTAGAAGGCAACCGCCAGAATTAACTCATTCCGCAAGTCAACTTACTATATGTCAATAATCAGAATTAAAAATACTTTAATGTCAACAGCATTAAAAAGTCAGAATTAAGTTTTAACTCATGCAGACTACTAAATGTTGACACTTTTTTAATAAGCAGAAACCTGTTTCCTGAACATTTTACTTAATAAAAATTAAGGTTAAAGATAGTTTTTAGGGTAATGTGACAACATAGATTTTAAAAAGTCCATAAAAAATTATACATGAATATTAAAAAATTTCATAAAAATACACCTTTATTTTATTTTACTATGAAATTAGCTATCTTTACTATAATAAATTTTTTCCCACTTATAAAAACAAAAAAATTTAATACACAAAAAGGTACTACATAAAATTTCACGTATTATAGCAGAATATAGCAATCAGAAACAGTAATATAAAGTTTTTTCTATATTGAAAACTACAAAAAACATATAATTTACTAGTAAAATACCAATATAGACCATGTAATACAGTCTAAAGCATCAAACTATCAATAAAAAACCAATGATTTTATAAAAGCAGTATCATAAAAGATTAATGATTTATTTAGAATAACTATTTTTTAAAAAATATTATACTTAATATATAAGAACTATATAAAAAATTAGGCAATACTCAATAAATTTAATGAAAAGCTAGACTGTAATAACCTGGTTGCCATTAAGAACTGTGACAATCTTCTTGATGTATTATCTAATCTCTGAAAGCTTATATTTGGCCTTGACAACGTCCTTGATCTTCTCTTGATATTTTTTCTCTTTGGTGGTTCTCTTCTTCTTAGATGGGCGGCTCTCAATATCTCTGATAGATGCAGCAGTCTTCCCCTGTTGGATTTTGAGATGCTCGTAGAAGTTGTTGTATCTGGGCTTGATTCCAAAGGAGGACTTGATATGCTTATGCCAGCCCTCCAAAGATGAAGTCGTTTTCATCTCATCCTTAAGAACTGCCTGGTAGCAGTTCCAGTTGGCTTTGGCTCTGGGCTTGCTCTGGCACTTAGTGACCTTACGTCCAATCCACTGTGGTTCATAATATTCAATGAAAGGGTAGAAGGCACCATCATGTTTCTTGGCATATGGATCCTGGCATAGGAGCTCAAAGGCTTGTCCAGCATGATCTGGCTTTACAAAGGCTAGTGCTACAAACTGCTGAATTAAGAACTTGCACTTTCCTGATGTATCTAGACGGTGGAGCTTGCTGAGCTCAGGTAGACCCTTTAGTTGCCTGTTGACAGCCTGTCAATAATGGAAAAAACACCCCTGTACCTCTCCATCAAAGGTATTTACAAAAGCGTTATACTGGGAAGTTTCATAGTCCATGATTATAGTTGAGGGGCCAAGTGCTTTATCTTGAGCTTCTTTTTCTGCAGCAAGGGTGGCTTCATCCTTTTCATCATCATCTGGATTGGCTCTAGTGTTATGGCCAGGGGGACTCTTTCTATTACTGGGTAGGGCTTTGATGCCCTCCTGAAAGATTTTAAAGGCACTTGTGTAGATCTCTTCTGTTGCCCCAGGAAGCAGAAAGTAGGCAAATGGGAGACCTTGCCTTCAATGAGGGAATGTACAACCCATAGTTGAAAAAAGGCGGGGGCATACTGCAAAGGTACCATCACATAACCAGGTCTCTGAATCCCTCAACTGCTCCAGGTTCTGTTGTGTAGCATAGCATATAATTCTTGCCTCTGCTGTAGGACCATCATCATGTAAAAGGAATACCTCATCATCATTGAACATCTTTAACTCCTCTTTCAAGACTAACTCTCCTTGAACCATGGCTGATTTCTTATGGGGGACTAGGTCAAAGCGTTTGTCACATATGTACTTCACTAACTGGTCACAGTCAGGGATGAGCTTCAGGTTCTCATTACTTAGGTGTGTGGTGGCCTTAACTGCCAGATCAGAAGCCTTCACATCTTTGGAGACTGGGACCATTTGGTAGAGGTACCACTTTAGAAGCTTTTCAATAAGATTTATTGGAGCATTGTATGTGTGCTCTCCTTTTTCACTAGTGACTTTATCCCATTCTTCTGTATCAATTCTGGCAGCACAGCTTCTATCTTCACATACATAATGCTTGCTTCTTACTGCTCTCTTCTGATTGTTGCAATTGAAAACATAGCCATCACAGACTAAACTTGCACCTCCTTTGACAGACATTAGAGGGAAAAACTGAGGGAACTTCTTTGGGAGCTTAAACTCTCCTTTGACGTTACATATATTGTGAACCTTTAGGGGATCCCATGGGCCAATTGGTGCTTGATGATAGTCAGACAGGTAATCATCAGGATCTTCTTTATTGATACTTGATGAGGAGGATGGAGGTGCAGATTCATTGGGCAGTGGAGGGGAATTATCTGGTGTTAGATTATTGCGCTTTCTGGACTGGGATGAGCTTGATTCCTTGGGACTTGATTCCTTTGAGCTTGATTCATATGGGCTTGGCTGGGGTTCTGGACTCTTGGGTGTCTTCTTTCTTTTTTGCTTGTTTAGTGGAACCTCATCTCCTTCTGATTGGTACCAGCTTTGAGAAGAGGAGGGGTCAGGGGAGGGCTCTTTGCTTTCAGGGCCTGGGGTCTTCTCCCTTGTCTTCTGTTTTGTTAAGGGCTCTTTGGCTGGTTTTTGTTGGGGTAGGGACTTTGGGCCTTCCCAGAGGCTTTGGGTACTTTCTTGGTTGACTTGGGGTTATTTTGTGGCTTCTTGGAAGATTTGTCCTACAATAATTAGAGTAGAGTTCATAAATTAAGAATAATCATTTGAGACATGAACAAAATTAAATGAGATCACTTGTTTTAAATTTTATTATTAAGTAAATAGTTTATAGAAGTATAGAAAGTAATTTTAGAGCTAGTTTATTATTAAAGAATAGGAAAAAAACCCATGTTTAAATAAAAAGTCAACATTCTGGTAGTCACAGTAGTCAAAAATATTTAATTTAGTTTGTCAGCATAAAAACGCTTTAATTTTGACGTTGACATACTGACAGTCAGCATTAAAGTGGAAAAACACTATGTAAATCACTTATAAAGCTTGGTTAATATTTTCTGGGGTTGGTTTTTTAAGGCCAAAATTGATTATTTTTAAATTTGAAAAAATTAAAGATTTGCATATGTAACTTATGAAAACTAAATAATAGGGATTGTAGAGGGAAGTCTGAAGTACAGCCCTGGGTACTTTGGCCTGAATTACCATACCATTGTATGTGTGCTTTTTGTTAAGCGGCAGTGTTTTACTAATAAATAAGTGAAGGGGTCAACATTCAGGCAGTCAGTGTTCTTTTATAGCAACTCTCCTATTAAATCTTGCTTAAATTATGTCACTTTGTTTGCTTAGCTGAACCCCTTTGTTGCAATTTAGGCAACACGCTGATTTGACACAAAGTTGACATTATAATTACATATATAAATTCTAGTTTTAACATATGTGTGTTGGCTTAAGTGGACTTCTGAAAATAAGCTATGGTTTATCCAGTGAGTTTAAAATAACAGTAAATATCTAAATAATACAAAAAATGCTCTGAAAGTTGGCATATTTCTTTGTTCAATGCTTATCTTAATATTTATTTAATAAAAACAGTTGTATAAAATATAAAAAGTAGTTATTTTTAGAATATTGTGTATTTTATTAAGAAATTTATGGATTCTTATATGGGGTCAACATCCAGATATTACTTACTGTAGTTGACCTTAATGTAAAAGTACAAAGAAACTTACATTTTCATAGTAAATTATATTAGTTTTTTGGCTTAAAATTAAGCCTTTGTTTAAATGGTGTCAACATTATGTTTATTCCTTTTTGATTTTGCAATTCTGATTTAATAATTCACTATGAAAAATTAGCTTAGTTTTGGAAATGCCCAATTCCGGCGGATAAATACCAAAATAATGTCGACTTACTGAATGTCAACAAATTGTTAACATTCAGTAAGTTGACTTGCGGAATGAGTTAATTCTGGCGGTTGCCAAGGTAGAAGGGGCGTTTCATAGTCCTTGCGGCATATGATTAGGCTCAAACAGCCCTTCCAAAGTGATTAGTGCAGCTTTTTGCTTATCCTCAGGAGAGAGGTCAACTTGTCAATAGCCAGAAGCCAAGTCCATAGCTGAGAAGAATTTAGAGCCTCCAAGACACCAAAGTGCATCATCAATACGCGGCAAGGGGTAAGAATCATTCTTGGTTAAAGAATTTAACTATCAATAGTAAATTGCAATGTGGTGACCTCTATTTTTCTTCTTCAAGATGAGCAAAGGGAGGCCTATGGACTTTGGGAAGGAGCAAGCAACCCAGCATCTAATAGCTGTTTGAGTTCCTTAGACACTTAAGCATCTTCTACCCAACTACAGCAGTAAGGTTTAGTTTGGAAGGGGAGAGCACTACCAGTATCAATTTGTTGAATAACTCCTTTAGCTAGGCCAGAAATCAGTGCTATCTTTAGAAAAAATATCTTAAAACTGATCTAACAGGTTGAGTACCTCTTTCTGTTGGACTGGGTACAGTTGCAGAAAATCCTGAGCAGTAAACAGAGATAGGACCTGTGGCTTGTCTTCCAGTAAGTTAAAGTCCTGGAAAGTGCCAAAGGGATGTATAGATAACACATCAGGAGTGTCAGCAGCTTGCCATAACCAACAACCTGGCCTCTGGACACAGTTATGGGGAGAGCTGTTAATTTGGCTACCAATAACTAGACAGGATCTTTGTGAGAGACATCTAATATCCCAGGGCAGAGGTAGGGTTCATTGTGGCCTAGCAAGGGAGGAGAGTACAGCTCTAGGAATGTGCGTTCAGGCAACACATATGTTATCTGAGAGTCCAAGATGGATTGAGAGCCAGGGGGAAACGGTTACAGCAGAAGTGGCAAGGAGAGGAACCCCTTCAGACGCAGAGAGAGCCACATGAGGACACTTTATGTTGGACAAGTGGGTACAGTATTTCAAAGTGAAGATGCCAGTAGAATATTCTAACACACATATTGAGGCATTTCCTAGGGACTTTAATAGGTTCTTCAAAGATCAGAGGGACTTCATAACCTATAATAGAGAGATAGCTCTCTTTTTAGTTGATGATCACATTGTACTTCATAAAGAATTAGGTATCAACTAGAAGATTATAACTCTCATTCTCCAGGACCATGGCAGGCGCGGCTAAGAGTAGCTTTCCAAACTTCATAGAGAGAGCAGATTATGCCCCTATAGCACAAGTAATGTACAATCCAGCTGTACCATAAGACTGGTGTTAATTAAGGTTGGGGCAAGCTTTGAGGAGACAACATTAACAAGAGTTCCAGTGTCCAAGACAGCCTTGACTTTCACCTTTTAGATGGATATTTCCACACATGTGGTAGTACAACCAAAGGGAAGGAGGACAACCAGGATTTCCTGGGCTTTTTCTAGCTCTTTTCCCACTTTTTAATCATGCATCTCAAGCCTGAAAACTCTTTATAGACAGTCTGGATAGGAAGCAAGACTGAAACATTCTTGAATATAGCTTCAGCAACTTCAGCAGCTTCTTTGGATGACTCTACAAGCACAGGGGACCTCTTAGCTTGAGTAATGTATGGACAAGAGACAACCTCTTTGGCTTCAGACAGAGGCTTGGCAGTTGTACTTTTCCCAGAGAGTAACTTTTAAGGGACCACAATAGTTTTGGGGACGGCCAGGACGGAATACCCATAGGCGTTGGGGTCCTCTATATCAGAATCATCCTTTTCAGAGTCATCAGAAATATCATGTAATAGTAGCAGAATGAGAGGAGCCTCAGTGTCAGCGTGCTCAGAGTCTGCTACAGACAGGGGAATTGGAAGAGACTGGGAAGAAAGTCAACCAAGAGCTTCTCTGCTTCTAGATTGACTGCTCTTTTCCTGCCTGCTCCTTGGGATTGGCACCTTCAACTCAAGTATTGGTACAGAATCAAGAGTGGTGACCTATCTGGCCACAGTTATGTCAACCTTAATGTCTAGGAGAGTTCTGGGAGTTCATAGTGAGGATGTGAGGGCTGCAGGAAGAAGAACCTGGATTAGAGGCAGCTTGATTCTCATGCACAATAGCTCCAGAGTGGGTCAGGTGCATATCCTTCAACAGCGTCTTTATGCTCTTCATAGAGGAGAGCATGACTTTGTGAGCTTTGAAATGGAGGCACACAAGTTGTTTAACTTTAAGAGCTTGAGCATAAGCCATGTAGGCTTCATGTGCTGTCAGCTGTCTGCTAGTTATCAATTGCTATCCTTTCATATAAAACCTGTCTGTAAACTCAGCCAATGTCTCTTTTGGTTTGAATACAATGTGCTTAAAAGCATCCTTTTCACTTCCAGACTAAGGTTGCAACCAAACTCATTTATCAGAAGCTTTTTTATCTCTTCCAAAATCTCAATTGTGGGCAGCTCTGGAACTACCACCTCCTGAAGGTTGGGTGCAAGAAGGTTAGAATGTGTTTCTTTTTAACCTCATCAGAGGCCCTTTTCATTGTGGTTTTATACATGCTCAGGAACGCCGCAATGGTGGACGTTTTAGGATTAAAGACTTGTTTGAAGGTAGTCTTAGGCTGCTTTGGGAGTAGGGCCACCATTGTTGCTATCAAGTAAATTTATACGCGGGGAGAGTTTAGCTTTATATTCAGAAGGGGGCTGTTGTGCCCACAGCTGGCAAACACTCTCTTCAAGAGTAGTTAAGGTCTCATAAGTGTGGACACCCAAATTATTGGCCAGGTCAGTCTATCCTTTGATAAAATCTAATTGTTGACCATGATTATTTACCACAGTAGAAATCTCAGCCAACCAGGAGGTTAAAGAAGGTCCCACTGAGAGGTAAGGGGCAAACATGTTTACAAAATTGATTAGCTCACTAATTTCTTGAACATCCTTGTCAAGACTGAAGTGTTCCCGCTTCAGATGGTCCACTTCATTGGAAAAAGCAATCAACTCTCTAGCACATTGAATTTGGGAGTTCCCTGGAAGTCCAGGGCAGCAGCCATCTACGTTGATAACCTCAACTGGGGTAGTGACAGTTGCCACAGTCTCACATAGAGCAACAACTTCCTGCTTTAGCTCATCAACTTGTGTTGTCAAAGCAAGCACCTGAGGGTCTGGCTGTGGAGGGTCTGCTGGGCATCCTTGACTACAAGTGGACAAACATAGCTCTTGATTAGTGTCTCATAGCTTCTGTTCTCTATCCATTGGGTCATCAGATGGGGGAGAAGGAGGAACATCTGGCTTTGGCGTAGACAACTCATTTACTTAAGCTTGAAGCTTGGCAATGGCAGCAGCTGTAGTAGCCCTCTCCTGATCAATCTCTTTTTGGAGATTGTGGAGACCTCTAGCAGCAAGATCCACTACCTGTTGCAATTGTTCAAAGGAGTAAGCACTAGAGGCATTGAGTTGCTGTACAAGTTGCTCAAAATCAGATAGGTGGGCATTCAGGGTGGAGTCTACTTGAGTTTGCCAAGGCTAATGCAATTGGTGAAACTCATGTAGCCGTTCCCTGAAGTACTTGGGGATGGACTGGCGCATTTTTTCTATGGAAGTAATCAAACAAGCCTGAGAGGTAATAGAGTTGCGTTGGTTATCAGATACCAAGTAGAACAGGGAGTGACCCCACTGCTGATAAGCAGCAAAATGGTCCCAATGGTTGATTACAGCTGCTTGAAGAGACAAAATTTCTTGGACATGAAGCCCCAATATCATTTGGTGATGGGCTAAAGCATGGTGCACAAAGGATGACAGTAGATGCTCAGCAGAGTCAGCTGCTGCAAGGAGAGTTGTGGAAATTGCAGAGCAACAATCAAATATAGTTTCTGCTCAATTGAAAAGTAACTGAAGGCAAGGGATGGCTCCATCACAGGCTATTCCAAGTGCAAAGGCCTTGACTTGTTCTAGGTTGGGGGTACACATAGGATATGTTACTAGACAGGGATCATTTCTGAGGTTCAATGCAGTGGGGACAATAAGTAGGTTGGTGATGTCCTCCTCAATAGGAGGACTGGTGATTTCAGGTGAAGACAGCTCTTGTATATGAGGAAGCAATGGACCTGAAAACGTGGTGGCAAAACAGATAACCAAGAGGATTGCAGACCATAAAGTGAGCACCATTTTTGTTGTGTTCTGAGATTCAGAACAGACACACAACAGGAAATACTAACCTTAGAATTGGATTTGTACTAAGTCTTGGTTAGTTAGTAGGGAAGATTACTGGATTACCTTGTGGCCCTGAATGATTAATCTCTACTAGTTGTGGCTAGAAAGAGGCACCAAAGTACTTGAAAACACAAAAAGATAAATGTGAATAGAACTTAAATTTTATTGTGAATAAAGAATTGGAATATATTGTTTAGCAATACCACAAAAAAAATACTAGGACAGTAGGATCACTTGCCACAAGCATGAGTGGGGCAAGTGAGTTGAGAAAAATCAGGAAACCAAACAATTGAATTCCCTAGTTTGGAAACAAGCTCATTTTGAGGACAAAGGAAAAAGTAAGAGATTCATCCTTGAAATAACCCAACAAAGGCAAAATTGAAACAGTGTGAATAGCAGCATTTGTGACACTACTCATACCTGTGGCAAGTGATCCCACTGTCCCTATATTTTTGTGGTAACATCAAACAATATATACTCTAATTTGCTATCAATAATAAAATTTAAGTTATATTTAAATTTATGTATTTGTGTTTTCAAGTACTTTGGCGCCTCTCTTTGGCCACAACTTGTAGAGATTAATCATTCAGTGCCACAAGGTAATCCAGTAACATTCCCTACTAACTAACCAAGACTTAGTACAAATCCAATTCTAAGGTTAGTATTTCCTGTTGTGTGTCTGTTCTGAATCTCAGAACACAACAAAAATGGTGCTCACTTTATGGTCTTCAAGCCCCTTAGTTACCTCTTTTACCACTACATTTTCAGGTCCTTCTATTCCCCTGCTACAGGAGTTGTATTCACCTGAAAAACCAGTCCTCCTATTGAAGAAGACATATTGGACCCATCTATTGTCACCACCGTCTTAAACCTATAAAATGGCCTGCACCTAGTAGCTTACCCTATGGGTACCCCTGACTTGGAACATTTCATGGTGGTAGCCCTTGGGATAGCTTACAATGGGGTTATTCACAGCATTCAACTACAGTTTAATTGAGCAGAATATTACAGGTTAATAGCTGCCCCACAATTCTTGCATCATCTTCTCCCAGTGGCTGGTTCTACTTACCATCTGCTCTTGTCTTTTGTCCAAACTTCTTTAACCAATCACCAAAATGGTGTTGGGGCTTCATGTTCAGTAAATCTTGTCCCTTAAAGCAGATGTAATTGACCATTGGGACCAGTTTGCCGCTTATCAGCAGTGGGTTCACTCCCTGTTCTCTCTGGTGTCTGATAACCAACGTGATTCAATTGCTTCCCAATCTTGTCTGGTTGCCTCCATTGAGCAGGTACGCTTGACCATCCCTGAATATGTCAGGGAACATCTGCATTAATTCCATCAGTTATAGCAGCCCTGGAAACCTCAAGTGGACTCCACCCTGAACTCCTACCTCTCTGATTTCAAACAACTTGTGAAACAACTTAATAAGTTCAGTGCCTACTCCTTTGACCAGCTACAGCAGATGGCAGCGCACACTGCTCAAGGTCTCTATGAGTTGAAGGAAGAGTTTTCTCAAGATAGAACTAACTCTGCTGCTTTCATTGCAAAGCTCCAAACCCAAGTGGACAAGTTATCTGCGTCCAATGTGGATGCCCCTTTTTCTCTGTCTGATGACTTGATGGATAAGGAACAGAAGCTATGGGGCACTGTTCAAGAGCTATGTGCATCCACTTGTAGTCAAGGATGCCCAGTAGACCCTCCTCAGCCAGACCCTCAAGTGCTTGCTTTGACAACACACAAGTTGCCGTTCTACACGAGACTGTGGAAATGATCACTAGACCAGTTGGGGTCACTGATGGAGATTGCTGCTGCCCTGAAATGCCAGGGAATCCTCAAATTCAATGTGCTAGGGAGTTGATTGCTCTAGCCAATGAAGTGGAGCATCTGAAGCAGGATCATCTCAGTTTTGACAAGAATGTTCAAGGAATGAGTGAGTTAAAGACTCTGTAAATGACAGGTTCTCTCCCTGTCTCTTAGTGGGACCTTCTTCAACCTCTTGCTTAGCAGAACTCTCTACTGTGGTGACTTTGCATGTTCATCAGCTGGAAGTTTCTGATCAACATGTTGATCAAGCTAATAACATGAGCTCCCGCTACAATTCTGCATTGGCTACCCTTTAGGAGAATATCCGCTAACTGTGGATGCAACAACCCCCTCTGAATCTGAAGCTGAATTCTCTCTGCTCATCAATGTGTTAGATAGCAATAATAGTAAACCCACCCTAAAAACTCACTTCAAACCTACACTCAAGCAATTCTTTGACCCTAAAATGTCCATCATTGCGGCCTTCTTGACTATCTACAAAACAGCCATGCAAAGGGCCTCTGATGATGTTAAGAAGGAGCATATTTTGACCTGTTTGCACCCTACCTACCAAGAAGTGGTTGTGCCTGAACTGCCTACTATTGACACTTGGGAGGAGATGTAACAGCTTCTAATTGATGAGTTTGGTGGTGACCTCAGTCTAGAGGTGAAAAAGGACACCTTCATGCATATTGCATTCAAACCAAAGAAGACATTGGCTGAGTTTGCAGATAGGTTCTATATGGAAGAACAACAGTTGATGACAATCAGACAGCTAACCACACATGAAACCTACCTGACTTGCGCCCAAGCCCTTAAAGTTAATCAACTCCTGTGCCTTCACTTTAAAGCTCACAAGGTCATGCTCTCAACTATGAAGAGTATAAAGATGTTACTACAGGACATGCACCTTACTCACTCTGAATCTGTTGTGCAAGAGAATTGAGTGGCCTCTAATTTGGTTCTTCTTCCTGTAGCCCTTGTATCCTCACCATTAACTCACAGAATCCTCCTAGACACCCAGGATGTCATAAATGTGGAAAAATAGGCCACCGCTCACATGTCTTTATCAATCTGCAGATCAAAGGTACCAATCCTAAAGAGCAGGTGAGAAAAGAACAGTCATCCTAGAGGTGGAGACTTTTTTGTTTGACAGTTCCTCCCAGTCTCCTCTAACTCCCCTGTCCATAGCAGATTCTGAGCCTTCCAATTCCCAAACTCCTTTAATTATGCTATTATTCCATGACATCTCTAATGATCCAGACATAGATGATTTGGATACTGAAGACTCCAACTCATATGGATATTTAGTTCTAGAAGCTCTCAAAAAACCATTTCTGTTCCCTACAAACTACACTCTGGGAAGACTATGACCACCACCAAACCTTTTGCCAAAGCCAAGGGGGTTGTCCCCTGCCCTTATCTAACACAGGCTAAGGGATTGCCTGTGTTGGTAGAGTTTTCTGAAGATGAAGCTGTATTTAAAAATATGTCAGTATCTCTCCCTTGTCAGACTGTCTACAAGGAGTTCCCTGGTTTGAGGTTTATGATCAAAAAATGAGACAAGGAACTAGCTGAAGCACAAGATATCCTGGCTGTCTTTAAACCCTATAGGCATACCACTACTCTAGTGGAGATATCTTTCCAAAAGGTGAAGATCAAGGCCATTTTGGATACTATGTTGTCAGTTAATTTTGTATCCTCCAAGCTTTTGAAGAAGCTCAAGCTTGCCCCTGAACTTAATTATCATCAGTTGTATGTTACTGCTAGCCTGTTCATAACTTGTTCCATAAGAGCGTACTCAGCTCTTCTTATGTTTTTTTGTAAACTACTCCTAGCTGCTCCTGCTGTAGTTCTAGAGAATGAGAGTTATAATCTTCTAGTTGGTACCTGATTTCTTAGGTAATTCAATGTGATCATCAGCTTAAAGGATGGCTACTTCTCTATTCTAGGGTATGGAATTCTTTTGATCTTTGAAGAACCTATCAAAGTCCCTAGAAAACGCCTCAAGATGTGTGTGTTAGAATACCCAACTGGTGTCTTCACCCTGAAGTATTGTACCTGTTTGTCCAACATGAAGTGTCCTCCTGTGGCTCTTCCTGCTTCTGAAGGAATTCCACTCCTGGCCACTTCTTCTGTAACCATCCCTCCTGTCTCTCAAGTCATTCTGAACTCCCCAATTCCCTATGAGTTACCCAAATGTGCGTTCCTGGAACTATACTCTCCTCCTTTGTTAGGGCACAATGAGCCTTATCTGTGTCCTTGGATTCTAGATGTCTCTCTCAAAGAACTTGTCCAGCTTCTGGTGTCTAATCTAACAGCCTTTTTCATATCTGTGTCTAGAGACCAAGTTTTTGGGTATGGCAAGCTACTGAATGCTCCTGATGTCCTCTCTCTACACCCTTTTGGCATATTCCATGACTTCAATCTACCTGAGGACAAACCACATTTTTTATCCTTGTTCACTGCTCAAGACTTCCTGCAGATGTCTCCAGTTCAGCAAATAGAAGTGCTTGAATTGCTAGATCAGTTTGCTGACATCTTTTCTAAGAATAGTACAGACTATGACTTAGCTAAGAGAGTCATTCACCAGATTGATACTGGTGATGCACCCCCTTCCAAGCCAAACCTTACCAATATAATCAAGTGGAAGATACTCAAGTATCTAAGGAAATCAAGCAGTTACTAGATGCTGGGCTGCTTTCTCCTTCACAGTGTTCCTGGTATTCACCCTTGCTAATCCTTAAAAATAAAGACGGAGAACACTGTATTTTGATGGACTATTGCCGCATAAACTCCCTCACAAAAAAGGATTTGTACCCTCTGCCAAGAATTGATGATGCCCTTAGGTAATTGGGAGGCTCAAAGGTTTTCTCTACCATTTATTTAGAATCAGGATACTTGAAGGTCAATTTTTCCCCAGAAGACCAAGAAAAAGGCTGCCCTTATCACATCAGAAGGACTCTACAAACCCACTCAAATGCCTCAAGGACTCTGTAATTCTCCAGATACATTCCAAAGAGCCATGGACTCTATTCTATGAGACCTGAATCTCTCCTGCGTACTTGTATATATAGACAATATAACAATGTTTAGCTCCACTTTCACTGACCGTTTGGACCATCTCAAGTCTTTCTTCCTCAAGATTCAAGAAGCAGGTTTGAAGCTCAAACCCTCCAACTTTCTTTCTTTAAGGAAAAACTTAAGTTATTGGGCCATGAAGTCACTCAGACTAGAATACGCCCCATGGACAATAAGTTGGAAGCCATTGATAAGATGTTGCCCCCAAAAATCTATGTGAGGTTCAAGTATTCCTTGGCATGATGGGATATTGCCAACAATTCATCCCTGAATTTGCTAAACTAAGTGAGCCCCTTGTCCAACTTCTCTGTAATATACCCTTTGAATGAACTGATAGCCAACAGCAATCCTTTGAGGCTCTGAAGGCCAAGCTCAAATAATCACCTATCCTGGTATACCCCAACTATGATAAAGAGTTTATCATCTACTATGATGCTAGTGATCTGACCATTGGGGCCATCCTTGCTCATCTAGACAATGAGGGAGTGGATCACCCCATGGCTTATACGTCTTAAGTTCTCAACAAGCATGAGAAGAACTATAGTGTTACAGAGAAAAAGTGTTTTGTTGTACTTCATGCTGTTAAGAAATTCCACCATTATGTCTACAGCGCCCATTTCACTGTAGTTAGCAATCATGTCTCACTTAAGTGGTTATAAAAACTCAAGGAGCCTGAAAGGCGTTTAGCTAGGTGGGCCCTTTGCCTTCAAGGATATTACTTCATAGTATTACATTGCCCTGGGATCCACCATCAAAATGAAAACAAGTTATCACATATGTCTATTTTAGCCCTTCACCCTGCAGAGGCAAACTGGTTTTATGAACCAATTAGATATCCATCTGTTTGGGAAAATGAAACTGAGGCAATTCAATCAGCTCTGATTAAACCGTCAGAAGACACCCTCATCTGCAACAACCAGCTATTCAAGAAGGTTTGTGATCAGTACATACCTTATATTTGCCCCAGTCTTTGCCTATTGTTGGTACTCCAAGACCACAAAGAGAACAGCCATGGGGCATTGCTAAGACCTACAATTGGCTTCAAAAGAATTACTATTAGGGAAATCTTTGACTTCTAATACCTTATGTCATTGCTAGTTGTCATGAATACAAGTTACAGTGCCCCTAAGCTGCATCTCATGAGTTCAAACTAGTTCCCCCGCAGCACATGTTTCACAAAGTCAGCATTGACGCTGTAGGATCTCTTTCTTGTTTGTGGTCAAGCTGTTGCTTTATCCTGATTGATGTTGACCACTTCAGTAATTGGTTAGAGGCTTGCCCTACCAAGGACATCACTTCTGAGACTAATACCGCCTTCTTGTTACAGGATGTGTTCTATCAATATGGCTGCCCACAATTACTACTGTCAGATAATGGATCCAACTTTAACACAAGGCTAGTAACATCTGTAGAAGAGGCTTTAGGGTCCCACCAGTCTTTCTCAGATCCCTACAATCTTTCTACTGATGGGGCTGTAGAACACGCTAACTCAACCTTAGTTTCCATAATGTGAAAGCTAACCTATTCAGATGCTGCTAACTGGGATCTATACCTGCCTGCTGCTCTCTTCACCTACCGCCTTAGTAAACATTGTGCCATTGGGTAATTCCCCTTTGCTATGTTGTATGAGCGTGAGGCAACCACTCTGTTGCTCTTAGGAGGTCCCCTACTCTCTTCTGATGATTCCCTGGACTCTGATGCTTATATCAAAAGCTTGTTCAATTGAATAATTGATATCCAAGCCTCTGCCTACACCTTGTCTTACAAAACCAACAAGTTAGAACTCTCTCCTGATAATGCTGTATGTTTTTCCTTGCCCAAATTCAAGGTTGGATACCATTTCCTATACTACCAGTACAGAATGAGAAATGTACTCACAAAGTATATACCCTATGGATTGGACCTCTAGAGGTTACCTTCACGTGTGGTTTGAAGTATACTGTGAAGCTCCTCTCTAGTGGTTGACCATTTTCCTATGTTCATGCCAAGTTTCTCCACAAATACCACCTCCCTAATGCCAATCTAGATGGGGCATTGTTGTGAATGCCCATATTTACACTCTTTCAATTTTGCCTTTGGTGGGTTCTTTTGAGGACAAATCTATTGCTGTTACCTTTGCCCCTCAAAATGAGTTGATTTTCAAAGATGAAAATACAGCTGTTTGTCTTCCTCACCCTGCGCAATTCATTCACCTCACTCATGCTTGTGGCAAGTGATCCTACTGTCCTAGTATTTTTTTGTAGTATTGCTAAAAAATATATATTATATTTTACTATCACCAATAAAAACTAAATTCTATTCACATTTTTGTCTTTGTGTCTTTCAGTACTTTGGTGCCTCTCTTTAGCCACAACTAGCATAGATTTACTATTCAGGATCACAAGTTAATTGCTCCACCTTTCCTGCCAAATAACCCAAGTCTTATTACAAATCTAATCCTACAGTTAGGATTTCCTTTTTTGTATCTGTGCTGCGCCTCAGAACATGACATCATCCCCTTGGTTACACCAGCCCACACCCTTGACAAGAATTCTACTACCCTCACCACCTGGACCTCCCTCCTGGCCATTATAGAGGCCAAATTCCAACAATTATGGAGATACCAGCCACTTTTCTCCTGCTTGATGTCATTCCTGCCCAAGATGTCAGAAAACTAGGGTTTGTCTATATTACAGTGTTGGTGTGATGGAAATGGTTGGATAATAGGAAAATCTCTCCATGTGGTGTGGAATCACCACCCAAATCTACATGGAGTTGATGATTAACTACCAACAAAGCTTCAAATACTGTTTTTAAAAAATTCCAAAAGATACACTAGAATTAAGTAAAATGATTAACCCTAACCAAAAAAGTCCTAGATAAATTGCCTTGGAGACAATCAAGGTGTATTCAGCATAGGATTCAGGACATTGAGAGGGAGCAAGTGTCTCAGTTTCAGACACAGTAGGGAAAACTCTAAGATTCTGGGACATTGAATTAACATTGGGCAGAGACAACAACAAAGTGCTGATGGTGAGACCCCATCTTATGGTGATAATTTGACTTAGAATCAAATTATAGGGGATGTAGCGCAGCAGTCCAACTACAGGATGCATGATAAAATAAAGTTAGCCCTAGAGAATATTTGGTTTCATTTGAGTAAAAAATTTAGGGAGGACTCAACTCTTAAGAATTGAACAGTGAAATATTTCCCCTCATATATCAAAATTTGACTAAGCAATACCACCTGAATCCTTGGATTGTATTCCTTCTGCATTGTCTAGTGATTACCTTGTCCAGTTTGCAAAGAACCTTTGTGTGATCAATTTCTGACAACCATTCTGATAAATAAGGTTTTATCAAGTGACTTTCAGATTACGTCAATCTATCAACGTCAGCTTGCAAGGGGGAATCAAATCCAAGTGGCAAACTGGAGCAGCAGTAACCCATTTTTGATCAACTGTTTTATTTAAATCAGCTAATCTGGTTAACAACTTCCCTGCCTTTTGAGCATTCCAACTTGGGCAAATAATTCCCAGCATTTTGGACCTACTGTGACAGTTGGGAATAGCCAACCAGTTTGTGCCTCACACTGGAAATTGGTGTCCCTTGTCCACTGCTGTAAACTATCTTGTCAGGATTGCACATATTGTGCACATGGCTTTCCAGGCCTGGACTGCCTCTCCTGTAGGAGTCCAGCCAGAATCTGGTATGGGCCGTGACAAAGTCCCAGAAAAGGAGGATGAAGAGCTTACAAAAGTTGAGGGGCAGAACATATTGGTTAAGGTGGATCTTTAGGGCCATAGTCAGAGCCGCAACCCACCATTTAGTGTCTTCTGATTTTGGTTGGATTTTGGAAATTTTTTTATTGATAGGGTAAGTTTTATTCAATTTTTCTAACATTCCATATCTGTCATTTGGTGTCAGAATCAGCTGACACCCAATATGGGGAACATAGTTGCTATAAAAGGTCTCAATTGCATGTGGTTTCAGATAGTGTTGTAATACACCTTCATTCTCACCTTAATAAAAATGATATTATTTTCTTTTTATCTATTTATTTATTTACCTTCTTTTATATCCTCTCCAGTTGCCCCCTTAACAGGGGAAGCTTCTCTAGACTTATCAGATGCAAGTTGCTGGTCATCTTGTGTTGTTTTCTGTTTTTTTTAATTTTTTTATTGCTCAAACCTCTCTGGATCTTTTTCCCATGCATCAACTGTTGAAAACCCCTGTGTCTTGAGCTGCAGGTCTCCAAGAAAATCTTTATGAACGTTTAGGAGCCTGGCCAGGAGTCTGTCCATTGTATTTGATATATTGTTTTCTAACTCCTTCACTGTAAGTTGGTTTAATTTTTCACCTTCTAGAACTACCTCTTTAAGCTTGACCTTTACCTTTCAATTAACCTTCTTAATCTTGGTCACTGCTGCATCCAACTCTTTGATCAGTGCTTCTGATTCTGCCATGTTATTCTTTTAATCCCCCAGCCCCTTTAATACCAATAAAACCATCCCCAAAATACATATATTATTTTAAATAAAATAAGACTTTATAAATAGATCATTAAATATAATTATTTAATTTATCAACTTAAGTACATAATATTGAATTGATATTAATATTACATATAGTATTTGTATATATCAACCCACTCCGTGTATTCTAAGTGGCATACTTTGTCCCAGTAAAACATAATTTTTTTAACTTATTATACTAATTATAAGCTGGAACACAAATTCATTAAAAATGTTATTCACTTTCAGGGGCTATATATAAACCATATATTTTAGAACAGGTATACTGTAAATTCAGAACCTGAACATAAAAATGCGGGATTGTTAAATCCTTGGTCCAAATTTTGAATCACTTTTGCGGGCAACTCAGCTGAGTGAAAAATAAAATATTTAATAAAATTAATCATTTAATTTGACTTTTTTTGGTTTATTTAAATTGGCAAATTTTGAATCTCTTGAGCAGATAACTCAACTAACAAAAGACAAAACTCAGCAAACAAATGTGGGATACATGAATCAGGAATGTGGGATTCTTATGTACAATTTGAGAATTCCTGTATTTCTAACAAATCATAGACATCATGTAAAACTTAAAAAATCTGAAATTGCGGGATTGTCAAATCCAAGAACCAAATTTCAAATCATTATTGTGAGAAATTTGAAATAAATATAATTTATTGGTGTCTCAAAAAGGATGCTAAAGGATATAGAGTGGATTTGTGCAAATTCTTTTAGGAATCATAGGCATTCTCAAAAAATCACCCTATTCCAATTTAGGACAGCTAAAATTTAGAGCATAATATTCACAAAATTGACATATATAACAATAAAATTGACTAAAATATACATTCCTCTTCTCAAGTTCAAAATTTTAATAAATTTTTATTATGTCTTCTTCCAACACCAACCAAGTCAACAAGCTGTTCCCTGGCCTTGACAAAATTATGCAGGGCTACACTGGGTCTTCTAATAGTGAAGCCTCCCTTTATGGCCACTCCCAACCCGCAGGCCCCTCTGCAAGCACTACCCAGGAGTGTGTTCTTTCTCCTGCGTCCTCAAGCATGGCCCTGTTTGCCCATCATGCACAGGCAGCTGCCAACCAAAATCCCTTATCAGCAATGGCATCTGGAACCAGCTTTTTTAGCCATGGGGTCACTCAGAGAGCCCAGAACCCCAAAACAGCCAATCAGATGGCATTGACCAGTTTCCAAGATGGACATGTCCCTCCCCCAGCCAATCAGCCTGCAAGACGCAGATGAAAATTGATCACTCCGGAGATTTTTCTTGAAATGGTTGAAAAGCAAGGGATGCTTATGTCCATCAGGAAAATTGCAGCTGCAATGGGTTTTGCAAAGTCAACTGTGGCTGCAACCCTGCGAGCCCATGCCAACTGTGGCCCCCCCACCAAGAAGACCCCAACTGGTGCCTGTACCTCAACCAAAGGTGATACAGCCCATCTCCTTATGATGTTCATTATGGAACGTGACCCGTGGATGCCCCTGGTCCAGGTACGTCTCCAGTTGGGACTCCACAGCATCTTCACCAACAAAAGAACAGTGAATTCATGGATGCACAGAGTTGTGGTTACCGCCAGAATCCTATCCAATCAGGCTCTTGGTGGCCTCATTTTGGTGGATATCAACCCATACAGTGCAACCATTATTAATTTTATTAAAGGGAGGACAATGAGGGCCCGTAATGACATCATCTTCCTATCATACGCTAAGATCTTGGCCAGTATCCAAGACTTTGGAGAGAAGTGCATCTAATCTGATGTGTACAAGTGTGGCCTAATCTTGTATTGTTTTGTCGGGGTTTTATAGGCAGTTTCCCCATTGGGTGTCAATTATTACTTGGCAATATCAAACACCGCAGATGGGTATGCCTACCAGACGGAGCTCAAGGCCATGCTGGAGGAGTGTGTGATGGAAATCACTGGATAATATGAAGCTGTTTCTAAATGATGGGGAATTACCACCCAAATCCACATAGAATTGATGATTAACCACCAACGCGGCTTTAAATATCTTTTTGTGAAATTTCCAATTGTAACTCCAGGATTAAGTAGAACAATCAATCCTAACCAGAGTAAACCAAGATAAATGACCTGGGAAAGCATCAATGCATCTTCAGTGTAGAATTCTTGGCATTGAGAAGTGACACAATTTTCATTTTCCAGAATGGGGGAGGAGCTACAAAATTGGCTGGCATGAAATTAACATTTTGCAGCGCCAACAACAAAGTTCCAGATGCTGGGCCCCATCTTCCTGAAATGATTCTGTTCAGAATCAGATTTTACGGGATATACTGCAACAAACCAAGCACAGGATGCATTTTTAAAATTTAAAATTAGAACTTGGGATAATTAATTTTTATTGAGTAAATTTAGAAGGACTCAACTCTTAGAGTTGAAACAGGGAAAATTATTCAATATATATCAAAAAAATTGACTAAGCAATACCACCTGAGTCTTGATATCCTATTCCTTTGGCATCTTCAAGTAAGTATCTAGTCCAGGTTGTGAAGAACCCTTGCGTGACCAGTTTCTGACAACCATGCCAATTAATGAGCTTATATCAGGTGACCCTCATATTACGTCAATTTATCAACGTCAGTTTTAAGGGGGAGCTGGTTTCAGCTGGCATACTGGAGCAGCCGTGACCCATTTTTGATTGACTGTTTGGTTTAAATCCAATAACTTGGTCAATTTTGATACAGGTTTTCTGGCCTTCTGTGCCTTCTTACTTAGACAGACAATACCTGGCATTATGGAACTTACCGTGACAGAGTAACCCACACAAAACACTGTGCACACAGTTGTACTGAGTGCGGAGATGGAGCAGTGGGAATGGGCTACCTGTCGTGTTCTGAGGCGCGGCACAGACACACAACAGGAAATCCTAACCTTAGGATTGGATTTGTACTAAGTCTCAGTTAGATGACAGGGAAGACAAATGTGTTTACCTTGCGGCCCTGGAAGAATAATCTCTACTAGTTGTGGCTAGAGAGAGGCGCAGAAGTAACAAAGACACAAAGACAAAAATGTTAATAGAA
>QTSX02001046.1:0-58032 GCA_014839935.2 Entomophthora muscae | reverse complement strand
ACAACAGGGGGGTACTCAGTGAAATGTACTGGGCCGTAGGGAGCTCCTAGTGGATAATAAAGGTCGTGCGGCTGGTCCGCGGTTTCTTGGGGTTGATGGGCGTAAGATGCAGAACCGCGGGAGGTAGACTGTAGATGAAATAGAACTAATATCAAATATGTAATAACCTGGTTGAACCAAAGGTTCATGTCACTTTATTGCAAAAATGGAGATGGGCAACTTCCTTGCGGTCCAGGGTATAAGTATGCCCATCTGTCATGGGTAAACTTTTAAAAATTTCTTTGGCCCGGGTGTTACCGTCTACTAGGTTTCTCCAGTCCTTGGTGGCATCCATCACAGGAGTTAATTCATTGGCTGGTTTGAACTGAGAATACTCAGATTCTCTTGTTGGGTTGTGGGGTTGGTCATCTCTGGGTGGCCCGCGTTCTATAGGAAGTTTCTTTGTTTCCCCTTCCGTGGTGGCCCAAGTTATTTCAGGTTCTATGGCTAGACCCGCCCGCTGATTGGTTGAGTTAACAGGAACCTTTAACGTGGGGAGTGTCAATGTAGGTTATTTTGACTTATCAAGTTTTAAAGGATTTTATGAAGTCAAATCCTGTTCTGGTTCCTGCCCAAAAATCTGCGGGCGGCTGGTCCTGAAGGCTGGCGGCCCGCAGGGTGTCAGGGTTCAAATCCCGTAGTTGAGGTTTTCCAGTAAGCATGGTCAATAGGAGTTTGTCACTTGTGACAGGCCACCCCATTCACCATCCACCGTGTGATCAACGCTATCATGTTCCTGCTATCCATGATTCACAATGACTATATAATACTTGTCTCTCAATAAAGAATATCATCTAGTTTTCAAATGTTTCCCCCTTGTAACTCTGCTAAAACAGCACAGTTATGACATTGCTGGTAATACTGACTGTTTATGTCAAATTTGGCTGGGTCTCTAATAATGGAGGATAAGAAGGTAAGTAGCCAATAAACCCTTAGCTTCTGGCAAGTCAGAACCAGAGGGGTTGTTATCTTGACTTGGATGAAGCTCTTCAGTAAAATATCAGAGTATTTTGGGGTTAGAGCTCAACAGTAGCACAATGCTATCCTAAAGGTTGATCATTTATTTATATCCGTAGCTGTGCAAGACAAGACACTAGGTTACCCCATATATAGCTCTTCCAAACATAGGGGTTCAGGTGTCTTGAAAACTGATCATCAGTTCTGGGGGCATTTATATTGTTAAGTGGACTGTTATTTGTTTTCTTAAGGTCTACATCTTGCCTGTGGCCCTCTGGTCTCTCAACTTTGGCCTTTACCAGGCCCTGGACTTGAGGACAGTCTCTCAAGTGCATTAAATCACTGATCAAGTGGCTTAAATCCTGAGCCTGTTGCATCTGGCTCCAGGGCTATTTTTAGCTGGATCTAGATCCATAAGTAATTTTTGAAGCCCTAGATTTAAATGGGTATTGATCTGCATCAAATCTTCATTTGATGCCCTATTTTGGGGCCCCCATTGCCTTTTTTGTGTTTTGTTCTGCTTCTTAGTGTCTAGGGTGTAAATATGACAAGATTATGTTATTTTGAATGCTCTTTTTATTTTTGGTTGGTTTAGCTTGGTTGTTCTGTTTATGGCATCATCATCTGCACCTGAGTGCTGTTTGTCCTTGCCTTCACCTGACTTGGAGTTTTTTTGCTTCTGCGAGGTTTCCAGCCAAGCCTTTGGTTTGTCCTTCCAGCACCATTTCTGCTATCATGGCAGGGATAACCCTGACAGCTTAAAAAGAAAAAATACATGAATTTTCCAGCAGCACAGGATATATTTTATAAGATATGACTTGAGACACGGGTACCACCTCAATGTTCCCAGCCATGGCTGTAGCCAGTGGCTCAGGTTTTGGGTATCTTTGCCAGAACTCCTTCTTACTGGAAGTCAAGAAATTGTTGACTACTAGAGAGTCAACTTTACCACAGCTGCTGTTGAGGTGGGTCTAGACAGGCAGTTTGGGCTAAGCTGATGTTTATTATTTTAAAATCAACTCACAGCTATAAAAATTAGTTTACATGAAAAGTTGGACTGTACATGTGAAACTTGCAACTTTTTAGGCTTACTCATAGACCATAAGCAAGAGCAGGGGAGCCCCATTGGCATGAGCAACTTTACCATTCTCCCATGGGCTATGGATCAACCTATTGGTCACCTAAGCTTGGGCCCCACAGTTTTCACCGCAAGGAATATAAATCCTAAATAAATATCCTAGTTTCGAATCGATGCCATTGAAATCGTGGGACCCTACCTTAAGCTCATGGCAGGTATCTTTTATCTTTAACGCGAGCCCTATGCGATCCCAAATTGCATAGATTGATTTACATGTTCCAAGTGTAGTGATAGAAGGAGTGCCGATATACATGCAGCTCTGTGATTCAAGTGGTATCGATTCAAACGAGTGGGTTTAATTTAGGCTTTATATCTGTTACAGTGAAAAAATATATCCAACCTTGAACCAGTTAAAGGCTTGGATCTGGTGCCAATAGCATGCAGATCTATGGAACATGGTGCTGTGGCTAAATTTAGCTGCAGGATTGGAGGCGCCATCCAATAAGATCGAGCGGCTGTAAAGCCATTGAAGTTTGGCTTCAATTAAGACTTAAGATCAAGCTGAGGACTAGGCTAGGGTTGCAGCACACCACCTGTGAGCAAAAATCGAATCTGATCGGCAGTCGAAAGCGCGAATCTCAAATGGTTAAAAAAGGAATATATATAAAATCCATATTTTTGGAAATACTGGAAAAATCCTATTTTTGTCCGGAGCGGCCCGTCGCAACCCTGGATGGGGATTCGGATGTTATAGCTGCCAAAAGAAACATTTTTAATAGAGCAGCTGCGAGCCACACCTGATAAATCAAGAAAGCAAGGATTCAAAAAGTGGGTTTGATTTATAATTGAATATCAAATTTGCCTATAAGAGCTGGAGGCAGAGCGATGAAGTTGGGTTCGAATGAAGGCTCCGAAAAACCATTTCTTCATTAAAGAGTGTTTTATATTTTTTAAAACAAGGTATTTTATAGGAGCATCAATATGAGTTTTGGGGGTTGTATAAATCGCATGCTAGTGCGAAACTATGCCCTATATCAGAAATGATTCGCACCTGATTGAGATTTAGTTTGGCTTCAATTATAAGGCTGCTTGTACTTCAAAGCTAGCCAACATCCCGTTTTTTACTGCATCAATATAAATGCTAAATAAACACCCTTTTTGAATCGATACGACTAAAAATATCGAACCCTGAGTGATGGATAATCTCGGGCTGAGTGGCTTTTAAATCCGTGTTCAAAGTAGATGTCATTTGATATGGCTGTATCGAATTTTATGCAGCCAATATTATCGACTTCCTGAACACAAGGGCTCGATTCTTTTTCGTGTCGATTAAAAGGCCATGTTTAGTTTAGAGATTATATTAAACTGGCGGATAACAAGGGGCTTGGAATGCAACTTTCAAGCAAAGATGGTTAATTACATCATGACAAACATTGCTTAAGCTAGGGGCATGATATTTCTGTATCAGGCGAATTATTTGCTGACAGAATAACTGGTAGGTTGTTTAAGGCGGGACTGCAAACCCAAAATTGAGTCCATGGCGAAGAATAGCAAACCACTCCGCCTTGGCTGATCAGCTTCGCAAGGTCAAATAATTAAGTTCGTCTCTTGGTGCAGTGATATAAACTTATGTGGCAGATTTACAAGCAAAAGTAATTCTACCAATTTTCAATTCCACAGCACTTTTCAGATCCATCCCTTCTATATATTAAAATGTCTGGCCAGAATAACGAACCCAACGATACTGAAGAAATTTTAGAGCCCAATGCTCGCAACATAATCTTATCCATCATTGGTCAACTATCCAAGGGCTCTGATCTTCATAGAGTGTCCTTGCCTACTTTTGTGCTTGAACCTCGCAGTTTTCTCGAAAGAATAACTGATTTCATGAGCCATCCTGAAATTCTCTTGAAGTAAGTTTTCTGTTAATAATAAGTTGTTAAAGCTTAAACAGTGCCCATAAACTGCCTACCGCAGAAGAAAGGATGGTGGCCATAACTAAATATTATCTCTCGGGGTGGCATATTAGACCCAAAGTAATCCCTATTTTTTAAAAAGAAATTCTTGTATTGACCTGGTTTAAAGGGGGTTCGAAAGCCATACAACCCTGTTTTAGGCGAATACTTTAGGTGCAAGTGGAACTTTGAAAAATGGGACAGATGCATATTATGTTTCTGAACAGATTTCTCATCACCCACCAATCTCAGCCTATGTGTTTGGTAGTCCTGAAAACAACTTTATCATCCAGGGCGAGATGCGGCCAAAGTCCAAGTTCTATGGCACTTCCGCAGCTACTCATCTCGAGGGTACTGCTTCCATCAAGTTTCTCAATCACCCCGGCGAGGAATATATTATAACCTATCCCAGTATCTATGTTTACGGTGTCCTTTTCGGAAAGCTCACATACGATCTTGGCGATTCCGCTACAATCACCTGCGAAAAAACTGATCTCTCCTGTAGAGCCGAGTTTAAAACCAAGGTATTGATGTTCATTTACTTTTCTAATCTCTTTAGGGGATCTTTTCTGGTTCTTACAACAGCATTTCTGGAAAAATAAAGAAGACCTCAACGGGAGAGACTTTATATGATTTTTCTGGAAAGTGGAGCGAAAAGATCTACGTGAAGGGAAAGGCAAGATTAAGTTTTTGTTTCTAAATTCATTTGTTTAGTCTGGCCCTGAATCAATTTTTTTTGATGCTTTGACTGCTCAGCAGCATCCCAAGGACGTTGCTCCTGAGGATGCACAGGATCCCTTTGAATCACGGAGGTACTTTACTGCGCTCTCATAATGCTAAAATCTAGACTTTGGAGAAATGTGACAGAGAATTTGAAAAATAAAAACATCGATGCTGCGACTGAAGAAAAGAATATCATCGAGCAAGACCAAAGGGATGAAACTCGGGTCAGAGAGGAGACCGGAACAAAGTATAACCATCGATTCTTCGATGTCACTGAATCTGGTAGCACCTGGAAGCTTAAGAAGTAATCGTGCTCTTTTATCCTTCTAACCTCGTTTAACAGCCTCAGCGACGATCCACTAAAGGCCAAGGTCGAGATAGATAACTTCATATTTAAGTATGACCCCACTGCCACAATTTAATCTACAATCAACTCTAATAAGAAATAAATTTAAATTGTTCTTGTCCTCGATACTACCCCAAAGCCATACTCCATCACCTCAACTTCCACATTTTGATTTCCATCAGTTCACCATGAAACATAATGTAATTCGCCATGTGCAGAAGATAAAGCGAAAGAGCATACAGTCGAACCATACTATTGATATGCTCAAGTCCCCTGTGTAAAGCTTCTTTAAACTGATAAGCTTGCTTTAGCTGAGTCCTACCATCCAAATGATTGTGGCTTTGGTATCTATGGGTTTACTTTCCCTCCAAAAGGATCGCTTCAGCGATAAACGTTATTGATAGAACCACTTACTACTGATGCAGACAAATATGAACGAGTGGTTGGTTGACCATACTTATTCCAAAGGTACAGTGCCCTAAATAGAAAAGCCAAAGTAGCTCTCTCAGCGCCATGTATTAAACACAAAAGTCGATCCAAACCACCTGCTGGATCTACCATATTCAACAGTAGGACGATCCCTATTAACCCCTCCAATCCACATCCCCAGAACCCTGTTGATACCTTAGCTCCCCAACCTCAAGGGACAACATCACCCCTGGAATTGAGTAGAGATTGCAGCCTTCAAGTCAAGCTAAGCCGAGGACACCACCTCATAGATCATCACTTCACAGACTCCTCCAGCTTTAAACAGCCGCCCTACAAAATCCATGGCACAGTTCAGTTCAGCCTTTAAACCGATCCGATTTAAACCGGTGCAGCCGAGGTGGACAACCCCGTCACCAACTTATCTCGCAGCACGCGCGGAGGCTCATCGGGTCCCCCGATGACAGATCCAGCCTCATGGCCTCCCTCGATTACCCCGGTTTAGTGGAACCTTGCACTTCCTTATATTTAGCAAGGTCAGCCACAACAAAGTTCCCAACCATAACCCGTATACAGAACGCTACCGATCCTTATCCAGGTCAATGCCGCCCCAAGGTGACTCAATGGTTTCCACCCCCAGAGTATAATAGCCCCCATTCTTCTCAATAAAGATGGTATTATCCCTGCCAGATATATACCTTTTGCAAGCATATAAAAATAGACGGGGAGCTCAAAAAAGTACACATACATTATCCGATATAAAAGAAATGCATTATATAGTATCACAACAAGCCACATAGTGTCCATTTACATCACAGTAGCCATGGGGCCTTTCCAAGAATAGTTCCTGGGATGGTCCACATGTTGGGTGGTTTTGCAGGCAGGGCTAATGTTGGCCAAGAGAAGGTCTAGTGGCTTTTGACAGGTAGAGGCCTAGTAGGTAACTTTGGCTATTAGAGAAGGTAGGGCTAGTAGGTAACTTTGGCTAATAATAAAGATGTTGTAGGCTAGTGGGTAAATTTAGCTACTAGGAAGGATGTTGAAGGCTAGTAGGTAACTTGGGACTACTAGGGCTGAAGGGCAATACAGTGTAGCAGGTAACCTTGGCTGCTAGGATATTGGTTGAGAGGTCTGAACCCAGCAGGTAGCATTAGCTGTTGAGGGTCAGTCAGGTGTCTCTTCTCAGTAGGTAACAGATGGCTACTGGAGCTGGTAGGACAGACGGTGTGGTAGGTAACAGAGAGCTACCAGTAAGGGATGAGCTGAGGTAGCTCAAAAGGATCCCTTGGTCACTTGCAGGAGGATTGTAAGTGGGGCCCTTACTTAATAGACTAGTAAGGGGTCCTCATTCATGTTTTCCTGGAGGCTTTGGGCAAGTCCTGAAGCTATCATTGGAGGGATAGATATGCTCAGGGGTGTCATCAGGGTGGCTGCTTGGGGAAGCAGCTGCAAGAACCTGATGTTGTAACTGTGCTGTTTTAGCAGAATTACAAGGGAAACATATTTGGAAACTAGATAATGTTCTTTATTGAGAGATAAGTATTATATAGTCAGTGTGAATTGTGGATAGCAGGAACATGATTATGTTGATCACTTGGTTGGATGGTGAAGGGGTGGCCTGATCCTGTTAATGAGTCAAGCGCCAAAATGAGGTATCCACTGTAGGGGATCATCATTTGTTCATGTTTATGGATTTTTGAATTTGAGTCAACTTCCTGGTTTGGCTTCAAGTCACTGAACAGTTGGGCTGTAGGTCATGAGTCTGCTTAGTTAGAACCTTGCTGCGGGTCAAGCCTGCTGTTTTGACACCCCTGACTGAAGGTTGCCCTCCTCTGGGGGCAGGTTGTCAGGGGCCCAGGCTGTCAGGGCCCAGAATGGGCCAGATAAAACCCTTTGTTACATAGGTTCAACACCTGCAATTGAGTGATCATGCAACCAATTGATCACGTCATCAATTATGCAGATTTACTCAAAGGAAACTTTAATTCCAAGTGGAGAATCAAACCCTGGTCAAGGCCAAGCCTGGGAGCAATTGGAAACCATCCTAAAGCCAAGTGAAAAAGATTTTAATTGGCCCACACCCTCTGAAACCCAGAATTGGGGACTTGGGTTGCAAAATGGCCCAAAATTCCCCTACCAGCTTCCCCAGGGCAAAAATAATGAAAGGATCCATCTAACTGACAAATCAGGAGTCACCAATGGGGCCCAGCTTGAGAATAACCTATTAACAACCAATAAGAAGTTGCCAGTAAATCCAATTGGAGTTTCCCAGCAGGATATAGCTGGGAACACTGGCATCCCCTTTCTTTGTTGACATCTTCATCTAATAAACTTTGTTGTTTAATGCACACTGAGAATTTATACTTTGCAGGAGTTTATTAAATCATTACAAATTTTATACTGCTGGTGCTTTCAAACAGAGAGTACCTCCAGTACCAACACCAGCACTGGGAAACAGAGCAACTTCTAGCTGCCTCCAAACAACCACTGCCAGCATTTACCCCATCTCCTAGAGTGCTGGACCAAGAATTAATTCCTGCTCCTGCACTGCACCCCTCCTTTCCTGGTGTTCCTCTGCTCCAACAACTTGCCCAGCCAAGCCTGACCATGAGCACCGCCACAGGAGAACTTCCTCTCATTCCTTCTGCTTCATCATATGACTACAGTAAGCTTGGATTTGCCTATTTGACCATGCTGGGGCTCACTGAGCAAGTGATACCCCACATGGGAGTGTAGCATCCTTGGGCTACTGCTGCCAATTATGTGATGCAGATGGCCACTGTCATCTACTGGGCCTTCCAGGCTCAACCCTTCCCCTCAACTGAAGGTTCCCCTGGGAGTTCCCCAGGCCATGACACAGGCGCTTTATTTGACTAACTGTTGTTTGGTGGCTGGTAGGACGGTTTCTTGTTGTTTTTGTCTTGCTTTAAAGGGTCTTAATTGGTCATGATGGAGGACTTTATCCTACTTGCATTTGTTGAGTCCCTGCACGAGGTAAGTGTTGTTTTTGTTTACCTTTAAGATGATCCCGGGGCCCACTTTCTTGGGCTGTAGCCTGCTCTTGTCTGTATTCATTACCCAGACCTCATCACCAACTTTGTGTTAGTTTTGAATGGGGACGATTGTGTCTTGTATGCATTTTCTTCTTTTTCTAACTGATCACTGTTGGCTTGTACAATTTTTGGTGCTGAACAAGGGGGAACCTTGCTGGGCATTTCCAGATTGGGTCCCATGAGGGCTTGAATAATATTGAGTTGTGTGCCGTAAATGAGCTCAAAGGGGCTCTTCTTGGAGGATCTGTTCACACAAGTTTGGCATACAAATGTGCAGTTGGTAGCTGCTTATGCCAATCATCAGGTCTCCCGGCGGTGAGCTTGGCAAGGGCCTGCACTAAGCCGCCATTTAGCCGCTCCACTCGTCCATTGGACTGAGGATAGTAAGGTGTTGTCACTGTGCGCTGGACCCCATTCTTGATGAGGTATACATTGGTATTCTTGGAGGTCAATTCCTTGCCCCATCTTTTATCAGGAGTTCTGGCTTTTCAAACTTGCTGATGATTTCCTTGCCTATGAATTGCTGAACGTCGTTGCCTGTGTGGGTCTTCACAGCCTGTGCTACTGGCCAGCAGGTGGCAAAGTCAATGGAGGTGATGATTTATTTCTTCTCATTGTGATTTCCTGGCATAGGCCCACAATGTCTAGAGCCCATACCTTGAAAGGTAGCTGTGAAAAAATAGGCAGTACAGACTTAGGTGGGGTATTGCTTTTTGCAAACTTTTCACACACTTCACATTGGTTGAGAACTTCTTGGACGTCCCAATATAGAGTTGGCCACCATTCCTTGTGCTTGAGAAATTCACAAAGGTTGCAGCTCTTGGTATGCCCTAAATCTATGTGATAGTGTAGAATAGTGTCAAATTGTTGGTGCATAGAGATATACAGGATGGTGCTCCTATAGGTCATCTTGTGATGTAGTGTCCCATATACATCTGTGAAGAGGTGCTGATTTTTGATGACTGTTTCTTTAGTGATGTTGGTAGTGCCTGGAGTGAAGCCTTTGTCTTTAGTTTGGAGTACCAGGAGAGGCAAGTCTGGGTTAAGACTGTTTTCCCCTCTTGTGGCTCTAACATACAAGCAAGAGAGTGCATCTGTCATGGCAAGTTTGGGTCCTGGTTTTTATTGGATGATCATGTTGAACCTTTTGAGAAGCTTCATCCAGTGCACCTGGCGCCTAGATAGATTGGCTTATGTTTTGAAGTATATGGGGTACTTATGGTCCGTTAGGGCAGTAAACTCCTTCTGACGTTCCAGGTAGCAACGCCACTTGACAAGACAGCGTACAATTGGCAGTAGTTCCTTGTTGTGGATGAGGTAGCAACATTTGCCATCTGTCAGTTTGTGTGACTTGTAGGATAAAGATAGGAAGTTGCCGTTGGTGTTCTTGATCTGTAGGACTCCCCCAATGGACACATTAGAGGCATCTGTCTCCATTTGATACTCCCTGTCTTGCTTAGGATACTGTAGAATGGGAGCAGTTGTGAGCTTCTCCTTGAGGCGTCTAAAACAGAGATCACGTTGGGGGGTCCACATGAACTTAGACTTGGCGCCTGTTATGGCAGATAAGGGGGCAGTCAAGACGCCACAGTCAGGTATAAAGCGTTGTACATAGGCCACCATTCCCAAGAAGGTGCAGAGCTCCAACTTATCCTTGGGTGGTGGCATCTTGCAAATGACCTGTATCTTTTGACTGTTGGATTTGATGCCGTCTTTTGAGACTATATGTCCCAGGAAGGGTAGTTGCTCACAGAAGAACTGACACTTAGAGGGTTTGGCTAGCAGTTTATGTTGTGCCAGGTGACAAAGTGTCAGGGATCCAGTCTTGGGCAGCTGGCCCATTGTTTTCAGGGGTAACTTGGGCCGGGTTTTTTGAGGGCAATGCCCACCACAAGAGGGGAGCTAACTTTAAAAGGTAGGAGGCAGACTTCCCCACCCAAGACCACGGGCCAACAGCCGGGATTATAGTGTCAATCACCTCTGTGAGGGTGATTTACACAATCCCAAACAGCTTGCCAGAATGGTCGGTTGGGAGGTCAGGCAAAGAAGCGGGCATAGGTTTTGGGGTCACGGGCGGTTCCATGGACAGGTTGCAAGCAGGGAGATAGTTGAATTTCCCTCCAAACAACTTGGGTGTTAAAAATATCCACGTTGTTGTAAAAGTTGCAGCAAAGGGTTGCTAGTTTCTACAAACAGTTAGTCAGTGACCTTAATTCTTAATACTATACCTGTTGATGGTATAGTGGCAGCCTATGAAGGACAGAAGAATAATAAGGTGTATAGACAAAACTGGTATTTATTTAGATAGTATTGCACTTATATAGTGTGAGGCAGGGGAATTGCCACCAGAGGCAGGGAGGCACAGACAGAAGAACTTTCAAAATGGAGGAGAGTGGGTTGACACAGCTAAAAGTCCTGCGCAAAAGAACGAACACTTTCTTGCGGCTTTCCTTAAGGAGGTAGATATAAATAACTTTGTTGTTCTATTTATAATCCTGGAAGTGAAGCCCATGCCTTGTGCGCGTTTGAAAGGCAAATCAAACACCTGTTTTAGGGGCGTTTTAAACGTCTTTATCACTAGTAGAATCAGGATGCAATAGCGCGACTGTGCAATTGTTCCATTGCTTAATTCCTAGATGGACAACTTTTTGTCTAATCCATTCAGGATCTGCAACATTTCCCTCCACTGGATTAGACAACAGGGTTAAAAATGGCTGGCGTCTCAAGATGACAGCTATGGTGAACAATCTCTCTAGAAAATTCACAAGAAGAGTCTTGAAGAAGGTGCAAGTGGTAATTCCAAAGAGGCGCAAGCATACCAGGCCAGAGGAGATGATGAAGGCAGCAGGGAAGCAAGTAGTCCTGCATGATGTGGACGGCAGCTACCTGGACTTGGGGGTTCACTTAGATCAGCTACTGGTGCCTCAGCTGGCCTTAGAGGGGACAGACTCATTGTTTGCTGCGCTGTTCCTAGCCTTGAGTGAGCCCAGGGAGGTGACAGGAACTGGGTTGCAAAGGGGTAACAGTATCCATTGGCGGTTCTCCATGCAGGCAGCAGAAGAATACTTGGAGGCTCAGCTGAAGGAATTCCAATTTGGGGGTCAAGGCCTTTCAGTCTTGCAACAGGGGACAGTATCCAACATAGTGAAGTCAGTCCTTTGCGCTTGGGCAACACCTGGGGTTACCGACGCTCAACCAGTCAGTTAAAAAACCTCTGACAACTTTGAGCAACGTCTTTGGAAAGCCTTCCAGGAAGTGTTGAAGTCATACACAGTGGAGGGGACTGCCCATCTGGTGCCAATGATGATGGCTGGCAACCTTGTTCTTTGAGGAACCAACTGCTGTGATACCAAGCAGGAGGAGAACATGGGGGTCTTCCTTGAGTGGGCCTTATCCTTATTCTACGGGGTGGGTGGTCAGGTCCCCGTATAGTATGCCCTTTGCAAGAGTCTTCTGTGGGACTGTATCTTCTTGGGGGTCGCCTTTCCTGTGGACATTGGGGTCAATTGTGTGTCTTGCTTGGTGGGGGTTTGTTGCCCAATCCTTGGTCATTGGCTTTGTGGATCTGTAGGCAACCAGTTGTGTTTCTTGGCTGTCATTCAGGTGGTAGAACAGTTGGTGCGGTACTGGAAGAGTCTTGTAAGTCTCCAATAAACACCTTGTTCTTTTATTCTTATTCCTCATACTTTGGTGCAACACTATTGCAAACAGGACAACAACCCATGGAATTTTTTAATTAGGCTTTTTTTTTGGGTTATTGTCCTCATTGGGGCTTACTATTGGTCACTAGGAGCAGCACACATATATTGAGTGTGTACTCTAGTGATCAATTGCCCAGAATGGGGCTCCTTAAGGGTGTAGGAGTTGGGGCTGTTCTTCTGGATAACTTGAACTGGACCTTGCCAAAGGGAGGCAAGTTTGGATTCACAGCCGTACCCTCTATTGCTGAAGAAGTAGACTGAGTCTCCTACCAGGTAAGTGGGTAAAGCGGGGCGTTTGGATGTAGCTCGTTCTAGGTCCTGCAACTTATGGTTTAAGTTTACGGTGTAGGCCTCTGATTGAAAGCAAATAAGGGTTTGAACCAGCTTGTTGAGGTACACCTCTGGGGACACAGCCATGCTGGGCTTTACCAAGGAATATAGTAAAGGGGGAAGTCCTGGTTGCCGGCCGTAGAGCAATTGGAAGGGTGGCTTGCCAGTGGCCCAATGGTACCCAATGTTGTATGCAAAGGTGGCCGCAGGAAGGAAGGTATCCCATTCAGTCTCATGTTGGTGACTGAGCTTCTGGAGTATCTGGACCAGGCTCCCATTAGTGCGTTCTACCATGCCATTTGTCTGTGGGTGATAAGGAGTGGATAGTGTCCCACAAATTCCCATCAGTTGGTTGAGGCAGGGGATGATATAACTGGTGAAGTTGGTATCATTGTCTGTCAGCAGGATCTGGGGGCAACCATGTTTTTATATGATATTCTCCAGGATGAATGTGGCTGTCACCAGTGCAGATTGGTTGGGAATTGCCTTGGCTTCTACCCATTTAGTCAGATGGTCAACTACCACAATGATGAACTTGGTGCAACTGTTGGTAGCTGTCAGGGGGCCCACTACGTCAATGGCTACAGTGTGGAAGGCAAACCCAGGGCGTACCAGTCTGTGTTGAAACTTGGCAACCTTAGGCCTCTCAATGTTGCAGTTATGACAGTTGGCTAGCGTATCCACTACGTCAGTGTGAATTCCTTCCCAGAAGCAGTGCTGCTGTAGCAGAGCTAACGTCTTCTGTATGCCACCATGGCCAGTAGTCTTGTGAGCGGCCATCACTGAGTCCATGCGTAGGGATAGGCGTATGTAGGGTAGCCAAGAGTCTCCACAAAGCTTCAGGAGTTGTCCCTTAGAGACCTTGGTATCAATAGCTAACTTATTGAGAGCTCTCTGTATCTCTACTGGCTCCTCTCCCCACAAAGAAGGATCCTCCATAAGCTTGACATAGAGAATATCAGCTATGGGAGATACTAAGGCAACAGTGGGAAGGCGGGAGAGACAGTCAGCATTCTGGTGGGCTGCCCTGGCTTGATGAATAATCTTGTAGTCATAAGCCTGAAGTTTAATGGCCCAATGCGCCAGACGTCTTTCAGGGTCCTTGAGGGTCTTCAGCCATTGCAAGGAGGCATGGTCTGTTATAACTGTGAAATGTACTCCATGGAGATAGACTCTGAACTGTTGGTAGGAGTATATCACAGCCAGACACTCTCGTTTGGTGACAGTGTAGTTCCTCTCATGAACATTAAGTGTACATGAGCAGTATCCAACAGGGTGTTCAAGTCCGTCGGAGTCCAGTTGGGAGAGAACACCCCCAATTGCCGTCAGACTAGCATCTGTATGAACCACAAACAGCTTGGCAAAGTCAGGGTAGGCCAGCACAGGAGCTGCAGTCAGTGTTTCTTTGAGAGCATTGAAGGTAGATTGGCACGCTAGGCTCCAGAAGAATTCCTTATCAGCTTGGAGAAGCTGAAAAGGGGGTCACCCAGGGATGCAAAGTTGGGGATGAAGCGGCGGTAGTACCCAATCATCCCTAGGAAGACCTGCACGTCTTGCTTATTGGACAGGATCTGCATTTGCTCAATGACTTCCACCTTCAGAGGTACAGGGTGGAGTCCATCTTGGCTAATGATGAACCCAAGGAACTCAAGGTGCTCCTTGAAGAAGTTGCACTTGCGTGGCTTGAGCTTGAGATTAGCTGCAAGTAACCTCTGGAATACTTCCTCCAAGTGTTGTAGGTGATAATTAAAGGTTTGGGAGAATACATTAATGTCATCTAGGTAGACCAAGATACTGGTGAGTTTGAGGTTGCCCATCACTGCATCCATAGCCCGTTGAAAGGTAGCTGGGGCATTAGACAGACCTTGAGGCATCCTTGTGGGTTGAAATAGCCCTTGGTCAGTGATGATTGCACATTTTTCTTGATCAGCAGGGGGTAGGTCAATCTGCCAGTACCCACTGATAAGGTCCATGGCGCTGAAGAACTTGGCACCACCCAGTTGGTCCAAGGTATTGTCAATACAAGGGAGGGGATATGAATCCTTCTTGGTAACAGCATTCAGTTGACGGTATTCAATCACCACACGGTTGCTGTCATCCTTCTTTTTGACAATCAGGAGAGGGGAATCCCAAGGGCTTTTACTGGGGACCAGTAAGCCAGATCCCAATAGCTTCTGAAGCTCCTTGTTAGCCACGGCATGATTGGCTTGACTGTGCCATATAGGTCTGGAGCAGATAGGTGGACTGCCTTGGGTGTCAATATGATGAGCAACATCTTCAGCCTTGCCCAGGTCATAATCATCTTTGGCAAACACATCTTTATACTGGGCAAAGAGATCCATAGCTTGATCCTTCTGCTCTTCAGAGAGGCCAGATAGAAATTCGCGGCTTATGACCAATAGCACCAGTGGTTGCTCACAGGGTAGACCCAACTCAGAGAAGTCCGCAAAGGGGGCAGTCTCCTGCAGGTTGTCATGCGCTTCCAGTTGTATATAAGCCAGAAGTTGGTGTTTGGAGACAACCATAGCTTCACCACTCATGTTGGCCAAGAGTATGAGTACCTCCTTCTCACTTGGTATGAGGATGCCTGGCACAACCCATGGTTCTAGTCTGGAGGCATTAGGGATGCCAAAGATTTCTCCATGAGTGCCAGCTGGTAGAGCCAGCAAGAGGCCTGTATTGTGGATCACCTGGGAGCCAGGTGGGATAGTCACATTACAGGAGGCGTAGACTGGAATACCCTTGGCTTCCCCAATTGAGAGAGGTAGCACCTTGACCTTCTTACTATGTAGCGTATAAGCAACTGGAAGCTCTCTGTTGGCGTACTCCAGATTGATGTAGTGCAGACGTCGTAAGAGCAGGTCAGACGGGCAATCACTATGATAGAACATGGGTATGGAATAGCCCAATATTCCAAATGTATGGTCTCCATGGTTAGTCACAATGTCATACTGAACCATGAAGCTAGTCCCAATAAGAATTTCATAGCTGTTGTTTTCCAGGACTATAGCAGGAGCAGTGACCATTAGCTTCCCAAAGCAAAGAGGGAGAGAAGAGTAGGCTCCTTTTGCTCTAGTGGTCAGTGGCCCAGCAGTACCAAACTCTTCATGCTAGGCCAAGTCTGGTGCCAGCTTAAGCTTCTTAACCAGCCAAAAGGATATAATGTTTCCAGGAGCACCAGTATTCAGTATGGCCCAAAAATGAGTCTTGTTCACTACCAGGTTGATATAGGTGCAATCCTGGCAGTCCTCTCTGATCTCCACAATCTTTGAGACCTGGTGTACACTTAGTCCTTTAAACTTCTCCAGGAAGGTAGCCATGGCAGCTCCCACAGCTGGGCTTACTTCCTTGAGGGATTCTAGCGGTGCTGAGATGTTTAGTGTGCAGAGCAGCTTGGCCAGTTGTTCAACACTGCCCTCCTCATGAGTGACTTCAACGCCTGGTTGAGCCAGTTGTTCAGCATAGGGTAAGGATACTGTTCTCTGAGCTATTTGGGGGATAACCACCTCAGGGAAAAGTGTAATCCACTGAGTTCACATGTTAACAGTTAGGACTCAATGGAGGAGGTCCTCTTGAACTCTGTCAGACTTTACATCCTCATGTATTAGTTGGGAGTTGAAGTCAATCAGAGAGGGTTCATCCTTAGGGTTGGTTCCAGAGAATGGCAAGGCAGCAGGCCTCTGATCTGGTTTGTCAGGGGGCAGTGGTATGGGGGGAGATGAGGGTGTCAAAATTACTAAGGCAGCCAAGGATTTCTCCTTGTCCTGACTGCTTAGTAGTTTTTTGACTGGTCCTCATTGTCCTCCTCAATATCAGCGTCCTTGGCGTAGTCCTCCTCAGTGTCCTCCATGCCTACATGATGGATCTTTTGGCGTGGATTCCTACATTTCCAAAAGAAGTGGCCAGCCATACCACATTTGAAGCAAGTATGGGGGCCATTGTTGACTGGAGCAGGCCCAACCTTGTCGGAAGGCTTGGGCATCTTGACTGCCACGCAGGGTCTATGCTCAGATTGCTGGCAAGGGCGGCCTTCAGGAAGAGGGACTTCAAACTCCTCCTTGTAGGTGCGTAGGAGGCAGATCAGATCTGGTAAAGTGCAAGTGTTGTAAATGTCTGACTTAAGGGCCAGAGATAGTTCCCAGTTGACACGTACAGCATTAAGGAGTGCTGACTGCACATCAATAAACTGCACTACACTCATAGACAACAGAGTTTGAGCTTCAAGGTGGAACCTAGAAGTGAAGTCTTCTAGGGTTTCCCCCACCTTTAACTTGGTGTCAGCAAAGTTCATCTTACAACCGAGGAGTGCTTCTTGGCTACCAAATTCTTCTGTCAAGGCTCTGGAGACGTTGGCAAAAGTCCAGCCATTCTCAGGGAGACGTGGCAAGATAATGGTTTGAGTCTCAGCATCCAGACAGTTGATGATTGTGGAGTCCCTCATACCATTGTCTGCGCCATACATAGAGTTCTGGTACAGACATAAGAACATGGCCACATTGCTCTTGCGGTCAAACTTGGGTAGATTGGCGGGCTTGAAGTTGTTGGAGCCATGTTGAAGGGGAGCAGGTGTGATCCTCACTGGAGAGCAGGTGAGACGGGAACTGCTGAGAGTGGAGGCAGCAAACCTAGCCTCAGAGGCGCGGCAACAATTTTCCTCTCACTGGGCTTTGCGTTCACCTTCTCTGTTTTGAGCAGCTCCAGAAGCTTCAGGGGTGGCCAGGACGTCATCCTCAGACTCCAGTACTGGCTCTAATACTTGTACAGCTTTAGGAGCCAATCAAGTGTGGTCCTCATTGCTTTCATAGCTATGATAGAACTCAGGACTAGAGGACCTCAGTGAACTGTGGTGACTCTTGGAGTTGATGGACATAGCCTGTAAGTTGACGGCCATAATCTTACTGTCCATACTATTCAATTAGCTCTGAAAGGCGTCCAGGAGAAGTTGTTGCTTGTCCAGCTCATCTTGGTAGACCTTGTTCTCCTGAAGGGTGATATCCAATTCATCTTCCAGAGAGGTGATGCGCTTTTTGTGGGTGGAAAGCTCAGCTTGGAGCAAGGCTATTACTTCCTTGTCCTTCCTGACTTAGGTCTGGTTGTTGGCTCTGTCATGCAATTGGCGGAGTTTGAGACTATCCTGAAGTTCTGACACAGTGTGATAGCCATCAAACAGGAAGGCAAGATTGGCACTCTTCTGGACTAATTCTGTCTGCATCTTCTTGTAGTGATCAAAGAGCTCAAGGATGTCTCAACCAAGAAGGGTGCTGGAAGGGGAGTTGTCAGTGGCGGCAGAAGTGGGGGTGAACAAGGGGATGGTGGCAAGGCAGTGGGCTAAGACTTCCACCTCATGAGTCAGGCTTTGAACCATGGGGCCAGTCTCCAGCATGTGGTTTGTAACTACACTAATCCAATTGGCGTCTACACCCTGATAGGTGAGGGTCTGTACCACACACACTGGAAATAGCTTAGCTATACCCGCTTTGATGGCATCAACCCAGTGGAGCATGGTGTTCTGGGCGTTGGTGACTTTGGTAAGATACTGATTGACAGTGGTGAAAGTATTGCTAAGCTCAGAGTACAGAACCTGGAGGAACGTCTGTTGGTTAGATACCAGTATTCCCTGGTCATGTAATAGGCTTTGGATGCGGCCCAGGTGCATTTGGTTGTGGCATACAGCAGGATGGGCAAATTGGTGTAGGTAGTCCTTGATATGTTCAACAGTACAGAGGTCACAGCGGAGCTGGTCAGGGTTGAACTGGGAGAGATTCTGAAAGCAACCCAAGGCGTTTTCAGCAGAAGGCTGCTGGATGGCCAGGTGTTCAGAGCAAGAACCATTGCCAGCAGCACCAGGATCCATGGCGTGTATGGCATTACAGATGGCGTCCTTGGAAGGTGAAGAGTTGGTGTCCATCTCCAAGGGGGCAGGCACTTATAGGAGCAGTGGTTGACCAAAAACAATAGCTTGGGGGCGTTGATGTTCTGGCATGAATTGGCTTAGGTTGGGCAGGCCATAGGGAGCGCCTGCTCTTTCCCCAGCATGGGCATTAGCAGCAGTAAAGGCTGGTGCCTGGTGGTAAGGAGAAGCAGTGGCAGGAGACTGGGCCAGGGGCATTCCTCCCTCCTCATTGAAAGGACCGCGGGGGTGGGGGCTGTTGGTGTTGTAAGACATGAGCGCCAATATCATAAAAGTTGCAGCAAAGGGTTGCTAGTTTCTACAAACAGTTAGTCAGTGACCTTAATTCTTAATACTATACCTGTTGATGGTATAGTGGCAGCCTATGAAGGACAGAAGAATAATAAGGTGTATAGACAAAACTGGTATTTATTTAGATAGTATTGCACTTATATAGTGTGAGGCAGGGGAATTGCCACCAGAGGCAGGGAGGCACAGACAGAAGAAATTTCCAAATGGAGGAGAGTGGGTTGACACAGCTAAAAGTCCTGCGCAAAAGAACGAACACTTTCTTGCGGCTTTCCTTAAGGAGGTAGATATAAATAACTTTGTTGTTCTATTTATAATCCTGGAAGTGAAGCCTGTGCCTTGTGCGCGTTCAAAAGGCAAATCAAACACCTGTTTTAGGGGCATTTTAAACGTCTTTATCACTAGTAGAATTAGGATGCAATAGCGCGACCACGCAATTGTTCCATTGCTTAATCCCTAGATGGACAACTTTTTTCTAATCCATTCAGGATCTGCAACACACAGGCCTTGTTGGTTGTATATAACTGCGGATTGTATGCGGGCCAGGGGATTGAGTTTGAGTATCTTTTCTGGGGTGTATTCCTTGTATTCAGACTTCAGAAGATAGTTGGTAAAATGAACAGGTCCAAAGGGAACACCAGGAGGACAGAAAAAAGCTGGCAGTGGGGCAGGTGGGCCAGGAGATCTTGAACTGAATTGGTAGACAGCAAATACAAAATAAGGCGATAGCTGTATGATCCAAATTAACATAACTTTTATTCAAAAATGGCAATAAGTTTGGAGCGCGGGGTCTTTGGGTCTATATAGTACCCCACCTCTAAACTTAACATTTTCCATTGGGGGTTCATCAAGGCATTGGGAAGGGCAGGGATGGGGGGAATGGGTTCTTGGGTCCAAAGGTGGCAAAATGGCACTTGGCCTGGGGGTTCTTTCATTGGTCAGGAATCTTGATTTGGCTGCATGATTATCTTGCTTTAGTGTCAAGGTCATGGGACCAGGCTGCGGGCCTGTGCCTCTTTCCTGGGTTGGCTCTTGATTTGTTGCTGGTGTAGAATTCAAGTTTATGAAGCTAAGAGTTGCCAAATCAGTACCTCCATTAGGCGCTATGATTAATCCTCCATTTTGTGTAATGATTTCTTTGGTTTAGCTCTTTTTTACTGCATGGGTCAACCTTCTTGTTATCAGCTTGTGGGGACTTGATCCCAGAAAAATGCAGGCGGGCGGTCCTGCAGTCCACAAGCCCGGCGCCCAAAGGAATCCAGGATCAGGGTTTGATTCCTGCTCCCAGACCCAGGTTTCCAGGAAGGAATAATTGTCAATCCTGATACAAAGACTCCCTCCAAATCCTTATGGTGTTGTTCCACTGAGGGGCTGTAGACAATGATATCATCTAAGTACACTAGAGCGTGCTTGCCAATGTGGGGGGCAAAGACCTTGTCATAAAAGTAACAAAGGTTGATGGTGCGTTTGCCATCCCAAAGTTGAGTACAAAAAACTTTTATGACCCGTACTTAGTGCAAAACACTGTCTTGGGTATGTCTTCCTCCTTGATATGAATTTGGTTGTAGCCTGATGTCAGGTAAATCTTGGAGAAGACAGTTGCCCCGCCCAAGGTGTTAAAGAGATCATCAAATAAGTGGAAGTGGGTAACAATTCTTGATGATAACTTTGTTTAGGGCTTGATAATCCATAACCAGTCAAATAGCGCCATCTTTATTTGCCACAAAGAATACAGCAGTAACAAAGGGAGACTGTGAGGGGCGGATAAGTCCTTTTTCCAATGCCTCTTTGAGGTAAGCACATAGTGTGTTGTCCTCATTTGGGGTAAGTTGGTAAATAGGTTGTGCCTTGGGTACAGTTCCTTTAAGTTAGATGGAGTGCTGTATGTGTTTCTCTGGTGGTAACCCTGGTAGAGCCTCTTTGAAGATTTCTTGATGGCAGGCTACAATTTTGCAATCCTGAGATGTGATGATATCTTGGCGGTACTTGAAGTGTATAATCTTGTACTGACAGGAGTCCCAGTCAATTGCCTTGAGGTTCTTCTTTTCATCAAGGGTTTTTGTAATGCACACAAAGATATGGTTTTGTAGGAGCTGATCCACTGAGTCAGGGTAGATATGGTGATTGACCCCTTCAGGCTTGATGGTCAATACTCAGGTCACCCAGTCTATGTGTGGGTTGTTCTTTTGCAACCAGTCCAGTCTAAGCACAATGTCAAATTTGGGGAAGTCAATGACGGGTCCCTGAATGGTGGAGTGCAGGTTCTCTAGCGTAATGAAGAAGGGGAAGTCTCCAGTGTCACGGCAACATGATGTTCATCAGATAAAACCATGATCTTAATTCAAAAAGGATTAGTGATTAACCTGAACTTGTCCACAAAGTTGCTGTTGACAAGGGTTTGATCTGTACCCAAGTCCAGGAGCACTGAGTCAGTGTAACTGCAAAGCAGAAAGGATAAGACATCAGTTTGTTGGGATGTCTGGCAATGGTGTAGAGTACTGGGTCTTCTGAGGGCACCTGGATCATTGCCCACTGACCTACGTCCTCAGTTCCATATTAATTTTTGGGCAAGTCAGGAGTTGTGCGGGGAGAGCATGGCTTGCTTAGTGCTCTCCCCAGGATTTTCCCTTGTCCTGGTTGTCTTAGGTGGCAGTGATACAGAAGTGAGTACAATTTGACTGTCCATTGTTCCCATTCCCGTGGCCATTTGAGCCAGCAGGTTTATGGTTTGAGTTATTGTTGTTCCCAGGCAGAGGGCAGTTGGAGTGTCCAGCTGGGTGATAGTCCTTGGGTCTCTCTCTCTTCCCACTCTGCTTTATGGAGGGCATTGAATGTTTGTTCTTCTTTCTCTGCCTCACAGTAAAGGCTCTGCAAGTTGGTCACCTGATCCAGGTTGAGGTGTCTCATCACGTGCAACTTGAGTGCGTTGTAGTACATGATATGTGTAGCTGGGGTATCAAAAGCCATATCTGAGGGGGCACATAGGCAGAGTTCTTTGTATGCTCAGGTGAGCTCCTTTACCGTGCCTGTTTGGGTGAGATTCTTTACTTGGCGTATGACCATGAGTGCAGTGTCCTTCAACACAAATCTTGCCAAGAAGTCCTGCTTGAAGAGCAACTGTGGTAAGTTTGACTCCCTTAAACTCAACTCCCTGGTACTTGACAAAATGTCGAGTACCAGGAAGTCAAGTGCCGCATATGTGAATCTATTAGTATTTTTGGCTTAACTGATTTTAAACTAATTTTTACTAGTAATTTAGGGGTTCAAAACCAAAAAGCAAGGTTAAATTTACTTGAACTCAACTCTGTTTAATAAATTAGGTAGCTAAAATACCAATTTAAGGGGCAATTTATAAGTAAATTTACTAATAGAAATGAAAAAACCTGTGTTCAACACTCTAAACCAAAAAGTGACCAGTTTGACACTTTTTAAGCCAAATTTTAATTTTATTAATAAATTACATATGTAATTAGATAAAATTTTATTATTTACTATTATATTTTTATTATTAGTGTCCATAGTTGTAGATTAGGCTCCCAAGCACCACTATACTGGATTTAGTGGCATAGACATTAATCAAATACCCCACTTGTTTTACTTTATGTCATTCCTGGGTTTTTGGATTAAGTGGTGCCACATAAATTAAGCCCAATTTATTAAGAGATTTCATATGTAATTTATAAAAAACTGAAACTTGATACTTTATTTTTTCAACTCTATCCACTTGACACCCAACTGGCTTTGGATTTAACTAATCAAAGGCTTGGAATTAAGGCTAAATTAATATGTGATACACTATGAGCGCCACTCAACACTCACCCACTTGACACTTTAACTTGGGGATTAGTACAGAGAGCTTCTTAACGTTTTAATCAACACTATGGTAAATAATTCACTCCCAGCTCCTCCCAGCATAACTTAATCACTAATAAACACATTTCCACTCATTTACTTTTTTAACTTATGCTGTATTTTTTTTTAGTTTTTGAGCATACAAAACTGCCTTGCTTTTGGATTAACTTTTGAACCCAGTTTAAATTTAAACAGGTTTTATATGTAAAAAACATAGTAAATTTGATGTTTCTGCTCAACTCCGGCATACTTGACAGTGGGAATTCAGCTTTTTCTGGCTGATTGACAGTGCCAAACTTGACATTTTACTATGTTTTGAATTTTCAACTCTCAATAAAAAAATTCCACATAATAATTATTTATTTTTTTTGCTATTATAATCTACTACTTTTTATGCTGCTCTCCATATAATTTTCATATATTTTTTTGATTTTCAATTAAACTTAACATTGATTTAACACTAAGATGTTATGCTGAACCTAACATCTTTGATGCTTCATAATAAATTCACTTATTTTCTATGTTTTAACCTTTATATCTATAATTCTAGTTTCTATTTTGCTTCTATTCACTTTTTTATGTTTTTTTTTGATAAATAAAACTTTATTTGCATACTTTTCATTTAACTTTTGCTTTGCTTTACCTCTGTATTTCATATCTTTCATACTTCTATTATTTACAATGATAAACTCTTAGACAAAATCAAACAAGAACAGCCAACAGCCCAAGCACCAAGCCTCCAAGGGCTCAAAATAAACTGCCTCTACTCCCAAGCGTGCCAAGAATCCTGCAAAGGAAAAGTCTCCAACCCCATCTTCTCCCACTCCATCTCCTCCTACTCCTCCCCCCTCAACCCTCATCTTCCACGTCCCCTTCACCTTCCCCCCCAAAATTCCTCCCCCAATAAATCTGATGGTGATCTTACTGACCACTCCTTTTACCACTCAGAGGCTGACTCCAAGCCCACCAAGGAGCGGCATACCAATAAAGTAAAGGCTGCCAAGAAGCCCACCTCTTCTTCTGGTAAGAAAAAGGAGGTATCCAAGCAGGCCTTGAAGAATCCTTCCCCTCCCCCTACCAATGGCTCTTCCCCTCATTCCTCATCTGACCCCAAGATGAGCCGGAGGATTAATCCAAGAAGTTTAAAGCTTCTGATCATGTGGCTTGGGATCCACTGGCCATCCACAATATCTTTAATGTGGACAGAGAGTTTAAAGTTCCCAAGCGCTTCCCCCTGTTTTTTCCCCATCATGTCTGTAAAGGGCAGCCCTGGTTACGTTACTGACAATTACATCTTTAATTGCAACAACCAAAAGCAGCAGACCTAGAGCAAGCACTTTGTCTGTGAGGATAAGACTTGCGGGGCCTGGTTAAACACCTAGGGCTGGGAGAAAGTAACAGCAGAGAAGGGGTAGCACACTTGCAAGCTCCCCAATCATCTAATCACTAGGATGTTAAAATGGTACCTTGTTCAAGTAATACCCACATCCTCTCATCTCCGGGCTTCTGATCTGGCCATAAAGGCTTTGCAACATCTCAAACCCAACAATCTTAAGTTGGTACCAACACAGGAGCAGTTGATCAAATTTATCAGCAATAAGCGTATTGCTGCCAATCCCCCTCCCCCCAAGGCTTCAGATATCCTCTCTGAGCTCACTCTCACTCTTGAGCTTAAGCAGCTCCTGACTGGGGAGCGCTTCCTGCTCCATGACAACAGGCCTGCCGCCAAGGACCGCATAATCTGCTACTCAACTCAGCAGAACCTGTTGAAGTTGAAAAGGGCGTCAACCTGGCTAGTTGATGATACCTTTGCCCCTGGATGTTCAAGTAGCTCTGGGTGGTCCATGCCCAGATTGACATCCAGGTGATTCCACTTGTGCTCTTTCTTCTTCCTGGGGCCACCAAGGCCATCTATACCCGCACGTTCTCCATCCTCTGCCAAGCAATTGCCCTTCTTCCTCCCTCCAACAATGACAAATCCAAGAAGACACCCCCACACCTGCACCAACCCACCTGCCTCTGACAAGGACCAGGCCACCCTGGACTTGGAGGAAAAGGCAAGGCTAAGAGCTCTTGGGCCTTGCATGTGCATTATGGACTTTGAGCCTTCTCAGTTCAATGCCTTCAAGTAGCTGTTCAGCAGGGAGATGCAGGGGTGCCACTTCCACTTCCGCCAAGCAGTTGCTTGTAACGTGCAGGCCCACACCAAGCTTAGTAGGTTGAGCCGGAAGGATACTTTAGACACCTGCAGATTTGTGCTGGCACAAGTTAGTGCCTTGGCTTTTTTAAAGCCAGAGCACACTGCACAGGGGTTTGAGGTGCTCTCAAAGAATCCCTACATAGTGAAGCACCCGGAGTTTAAGCCTTTCCTCAAGTACTTTGAGCCCCAGTGGATTGGGAAGGTTGTCACGCAGAGGCAAGGCAAGGCCTGTGCCAAGGCCAGCTGGAATGTGTACAAGGCGGCAGTGAATGGTGAGCTCAAGACCACCTCAGCGCTAGAGGCTTATCACAAACACCTCAAGGCCAACTTTGGGCTCCACCCAAAATTCAATAATTTTTTCTCCCTCCTGCAGCACGAGCAAGAGAAAACAATCTCCAAGCTCTGGGATATCTCCAACCGTGTCCCCCCCACCAAGCCAACCACCTGCTGTACCCTCTTCACCAAGGCCATCCAGGGTGCAGCCAAGCACAAATACAAGGCCTCTGAGCTTAAGCAGCAGCTTGAGCTTATTGCCACTGCCCTCCTGGAAGGGGCCAAAATGAAACAGGGAAAGAATGATGAGGAATAAACTTGCTTGCTTGCTCAGTTATATGATTTTTACTTTTAACTTTTCAACTTTAATTTTTACCTATTAGCTTTGATCATTTAGTTTTTAGTTTTAATTTTTAAGTTTTTTAAATTTAATTAGATAGTAGTGATTGTTCTATGTATGCATGGTAAGTTTGAAATGAATATTTATAGTTGAAAGTAAGTGAAATATCTTGATTTTTGTTAATTTTCAAATAAAACATATGATATTCACAGTTGTGCTTATATGAACTATATCAAATAAACATTAATATTTCTTCATATTTTATATAACTTTTTTTTTTGTGTTTTTGTTTATTTTTTGCATTGGAATTTTAATTTTTATGGTAATAAAAAATATTTTTATATTAAAAAGTGTAAATTACATAGTAAAATGTGAAGTAATTGCTTATTTCTCCTTATTTCTATTAAGCAAGATACTGTTTTTATTGCATTTTTGAGCTTTCTGGGGTTACTTAAGTATACCATAGCTGTAAGGATTAATTTTTTATAATAAAAGTTTTCAGTACATCAAGATCCATTAATTAAAAAAGTGTCAATTTCCAGTTGTCAATCAGGGCAAAAGCTGAATTCTCACTTTACTATAGTGTTGACTACCAGGGAGTCAAGTTTAAGGGAGTCAATCACCAGGGAGTCAAACTTACCACAGTTGCTGTATACTCTTCACGGCTTGGGTACTGTAAGATAGGGGCAGTGACTATGACCTCTTTTAATTGTCAGAAATTCTGGTCTCTTAACGGTTTCCATAAAAATTTGGTTGTCTTGCCTGTGATTGCAGATAAGGGAGAAGTCAAGGTGCCCCAGCCAGGGATAAATCTCCTAACATAGGCTACTATGACTAGGAATGTACAAAGTTCACTCTTATTTTGCCGTGCCAGCATATCAGTTATGGCTCTTAATTTCTCTGGGTCAGGCTTGGCCCTGTTCTTATTGATAATATGGGCTAAAATGGGAGCTCTGTTGAAAAGAAGTTGCATTTGGAGGGTTTGGCTATGAGTTGATTATCTTGAAGGATACAGAGAACAAGACAGACATTTTTCCAATATTGTTCCTTAGTAGGGCTGTATATGATTATGTTGTCAAGATAGAAAATAACCCTTTTTCCAATGTGATATTTAAATACTTCATTCATAAAGGTCATAAAGGTACTTGGGACATTGTTCATTCCAAAGTTGAGAATGACACATTCAAACAAGCCATACTTAGTTTGAAACGCTTTTTTGGGGATATCTTCTGGTTTAACACAAATTTGGTGATATCCCACTGTTAAATCAATTTTTGAGAAGAACTGGGACCCCCAGGGCTTTAAAAAGGTTGTCAATCAGGGGCAGGGGATACCTGTTCTTAATTGTGACCTTTTTGAGCACCCTGTAATCAGTGACCAAGCATAGTCCCCATCTTTCTTTGCTACAAAAAAGACAGCCACGCCAAAAGAAGATTTTTTATGGTCAGATAAGTCCTTTTTTGAGGGCTTTGTTCAGGTAGACCTTCAGCGCAACATCCTCTTGGGGTGTGAGGCAAAATATAGGTTGTGCCCTTGGTACACTTCCCTTAAGGTCAATCTCATGTTGTATGCCACGGTTGGGTGGTAACCATGGTAGTGTTTCCTGGAAAACAAAAGGGAATTCTTTGACAAGCTGATCTTGGATATAGTCCTAATCACGTCTGGATTCTGTAAATTCACTGCCCCCTTTGGCCCTGGATAGAAACGTGTTCCCCTGTTGTACAAAGAAATCCGCTCATAGTCCAGCTAAACCACTCAACTTGTTAAAAGATTTAGCTCAAACTATAGACAAAAGATTTGTAGTGACATACCCTGCATATTCTACAGCTCCCACTATTTCTTCCTTGGAAGAAACCCTGGTAAATTTGGACTTCTTGCTGGCCTGGTGTTGACCATTATTGAAAACTATCAGATTCAGCTAATTGGGCCCTGCCACATCAACGTCCAAAAGCTCAAGTGAATTTCAAGTGCTTGAAAACCCCTCCAGCCAATCAGGGAGCACTGCGGAAATTAAGTTGAAACCCTCCAGTCTTCCCAACTCTGATCTAAAAATTTCTCCCCCACCCAATCAGACTTGAATCCCGAAGTCATGTGACTTTCCCCTGCAGCACACTCCCCTTTTACACAGCAAGGGGACTTTCAGTCCCCTGCTTGTCTATTCTCAATTTTACTAAACTTTGGAATTTTTGCTGCACTTTTTTTTGAATTTTGGTGGAGGGCTTGAAACTTTGTTTTGACTCCCTATAGTTTGAAGATTAAAAGTGTTAGAATTTTTGTTGAAGTTTACCTTGTGCCTACCTTCTTCAAATCTGGCATCATCCCTGGGCTCTCTAGAAGAAGCTTGGACATATAGTCTTTGCTCTTCTTGCTTTTGCTTTAGAAAGACAACTTTGAATCTTAAAACTTTAATTAATTTTCAATATAAAGACTTACTTTTAATTGAATTTTCTTTAATTTACTTGATTTCATACCCAACTTTGCTTATATTTGTTTTTAAAGTCACCTGAGGCCACCACCAAGTCTTCCACGTGCTCTCCTGGCTCCATTTTTCCTGCTTTTTTTTGTGGGTCCCCCTTGTTGCTCCAAAACTATTTTTTCCTACCCAAGAAATCTTGCCCACATATTTGAAATTTTACAGAGAACACAGTCATGATACTCCCAGTTCTCAAATTTGTGGATTGTCTGTGCCCCCTTTTTATTGCTTCTGTGGTCAACTTCACCAGAGTTGTGGACCAAGATTTCCTCTTCTGCTTGTCTCGTGGGCAATGATCCGTCTTGCCTTCTGGATCTTCCTAGTGGTCTCCTATTCTCTGGGGAGGCAGTGGTAAAGAGTTTGACTTATGATGACCTGGATCTGGAGGCCACCAGTTTCACTCAGCCTGCTTCTGTGGTTAAGGAGAAGTTGGTGTCAGCCATGCCCAGTCCTGAGAAGCGCAACCTGGTGCCCATCCAGGCCCCCACAACGCCCCCTCTTGCTTCCACTTGTACACCCTGGTTACTCACTGGGCTGGTGTTGATGGGATTGAACACCTACTTCCCTCAACTATCCCCTGTGTTGTCCTTGTGGTCCCCCCTTCAAGCGGCTGTCCCAGTTCTCCACTGGGCAGTATCCTGGTGGTATATTGCACCAAGATGGGAGACAAACTCAGTTAGTTTAGCCCCCCTCTCTTACAGATTCTGTATTCTTAAAGTGAATAATTTTGTATCTACAGGTATTACAAATGATCTTGCTGGGGTCTGTCTCCTCTTCTGTTTCCATTATCTTTATGAATAAATGGTTGCGCATGAGGGTATCAAGGTGAGTTGGGTAGATGTGATGGTGAACTTTGCCGCACTGGATAGTGAGAGTGGCACTGTCCCAATCAATGTGGGGTTTGGTCTTCCGCATCCAATCTAGACCTAGTATTATATTGTATTTAGGGATTGGTATGATAGGGCCGCTAATTGTTGTTTGTACTTCTCCAATTTGGGTGCAGAAATATTTTGCTTCTCTAGTGACTGGCGTGCTTCTGTCATCTGCCATGATGACTTTCCTGACACTACTCCAAACTGTTGGTAATTTCATAAGGTTGGCAAATTTTTTGTTGACAATGGATTGATCTGCTCCAGTATCAAATAGTGCTGTGCCCTGGTATCTGCAAAAACAGAAAGAATAGGTAAGGAGTTTATTTCCAGTTTTGGCGGCAAACAGTAGAGGATTACTGGAGGGTACTTGGGTCATGGTAATTGAGTCCATGTCCTGGTCCTGTACGAGTCTTGTGAGTTGGGGGAGGGCGGCTTGCCTAAGCACTCCCCTGAGCCTTTTCTCTTTGGTTGCATTTTCAGTACTCATCTAAATAACCTGAGTTGTACAATTTCTGCCTTGAAGGTGAGGTTTATTATCTCAGTTGGTTTTTCTTGTTAGTTCAAGGACCCTTTTTTGCTGAGGTACTCTCTTTTCACTTATTGGTTAAATGCAGGCCGTCAGATTTCTGTGCAGCTTATTTCTCTTCCAAGAACACATCTTGCAGGCTTTTGCAATGGCTTGTGTCAAACTGTCATCTGATGTGTTTGAGGAGGCCATTGTAAAAGTCTAGTTGTGATCCAGCCTTATCAAAAATTGATGGTGTTGAGAGCTTGATCATGTATGTCCTCATAGGCTGAAATTTACTCCTCAATTGTTCCTGCCATTTTAAAGGTTCTGAATTCTGTCATGATCACAACATCAGAGTCCTTTATTACAAATTTTTCCAGGAAGGCATTCTTGAACATGTTCCAGTCTTCATTTTGACCAGGGTGTTGGAAAAAACATCTGCTTACAAAGCAGGAGGCAGCCCCAGTAACGCGTAAAGCAATTTCACTTGCCCAGAGTTTTTGGGGGTAGCCTACTTGTGTAAACTTATTTTGGGTGCTTTGAATCCAGAGGTTGACATTTTTACATGTAGTCCTTAGAACGTTCCAATTTCTGATGAGTGTATGAGTTGAAATAAAATGTTGGGCATTTTGGTTGCATCCAGTATTGGAGGTGAATTCAAGACTCCTTGTGTAATGAAGAAGTTGTACTGTTTGATTGGTATGAGGATATTGTTGAAGACAGTGAATTATGTAGGGATTTCCCAACCTTCTTTGTATTGTCTCCAGCTGGTGGGGAGTGCCATCTGCTGGGTTCTTTTCTTTAGAGGAATTTCTCTTTTAAGTTGTGTAGGTGTAGATAACCTACCTGTGCTACAACTATCAAATATATACTTCTTATAAGTATAATAACAAGATAAAGAGGGAAATTAAGAAGAGAATGATACTTTATTTGATATGAGTTTAGAGTATTATATGGTATCATGGGGAGCCACACACTATCCATGTATGTCATGGTGGTCATGAGACTTGCCCAGATAATTTTCTATTTAGTATTAAATTTTTTTGATCCCTGTATACCATGAATGTCTGATAAGAGTGTCACCAATTATTCATTAATATGGGGCTTCTAGGGAAAAATTTCCCAATAGTGATTAACTATAGATGTTGCAAAATGATTATACTTTGACTGAAAGGATTTATTATTGATCCTTCAAGAAAATGATTGAATTTTTCTTGCATCTCCTAATTTATTATCCTTACATAGACCTCTCATAGTTTGAAGTATTCCCTACTTCCTCTGCTATGTTAACCTATTAATAATTCATGATCCAATCTTTTACAAGCTCCCACTAAGAACCAGATGAGCAAGCCTAGAGATAACATTAAATCTATTCTACCAAGTCTAATTTATTAAACCCTATAATGAGCAATATTTTTATCATATTTGGGTTCTGATAACCTCAACCTTGTACCTCATCTTAAAACTGTCAAGGCTTTTCAATCCCTGTAATCAACTTACTGTTAATTATATCACTGGGCTTTAATTAACCTGGAAGGTTAATGAACTTTTTAAAAGACACAGAGTCTTCAGGAAGGATTTGATAAATTCTGTCTTAATCCCATTAATCACTTTGTTCTAATTGATTCCCAGGATTCAACAACATCATTTTCATAGATATTGTATTTCACTAGAATATTTATATAGGAAATTTATAGAGCTTATTTATATAAATTATAAAATATACCCTATGAGTTTCATAATGAACAAGTAATTTTATTAAGTAAATTATCCAAGGTGACTGTTGAACAGTCACATTCAGTTATGACCATAATTTCCCCAAGCTATAAATCATTCCCTGTTTTTAACTATTCATTGAATACTTTTTTAGGGTCATATGAGCTTCCTACTGCATCTTTGAGGTTGATTGGTTTCATCAGGAGCAAGCCTGTTATTAAATCTGGATGAATAATGATGATTATATCTCTAGGGCTATATATTCCCTGAGTGATAGCCCAGCTGGATTGATTGCCTCTGGGTGCTAGTGCTGAAGTGGGATTCCATATATCAGATTGCTGAGAATGATGAGCAAAATACCCATTCTATTTATATCAGAGGATATAAAATACTCCTGGGTATTGCTCTGGGCAAGGTCAGAGGATTGAGAGTTGCCATTGACAGGGGCTAATACATTAGCAGATCCAATGTACTCCTGTAAAGCTTCACTGAACCCAGGAAACAGTTCAATGTTGTATGGTTAGTGAATAAAAATATGATAATTTTATTTGAAAAACTAACCTTGATAAGAGGAATAAATATTATATTAGACAATTTTATTGTTAAGTATGTCTGATTTGATGACTAGTATGACTCTAAGTTTTAGCTACCTTAATATGGAACTGAGCAATTTCTCAAGAATATAAACAATTCCAAAGGTATCACTTTGGATCCACACAGGACCCTTTGAATTATTTTTAATATGACTTAAAATCAAAAATCTTTTAAATTCAATTCATTTATGATTTTAATTTTGGTTGTGGATTTGATAGTCAATTTTTTAGATTAGTTACTATTTCCAGGTTGTCTTAAATTTAATGTAATTCAATTGAATATCAGATCATAAATTGGAATAAAGGAATTCTAATTTAGGTATCCCTAATTTTTAATAAGTTTTATAATCATACTAATTGAATTATTTGTACTTTTAAGTGCCCAAGAAGTCTCTGGCAACCTTATGGCACACATAGACATAGTGCCTCAAACTGCCTAGAAACCCTTCAAAAATGACCCCCAATAAGACATAAAATTGACCACTAACAACCACAAAAAGCCAAGAAGTTGTGATGCCAGCCTGCTGAGAAACCTTGGGCCTAACTCAGCAAGAATTCTTTTAATGCAAAACAACTAGGAAATTACTAATAACTAAGTAATTTCTTGGTCACTTAATTGTTCAGTTGGAGCACCACTAATTGGTGTGGCTCAAATACAACTGAATAACAAACATGCCACATTAGGGTGCCTATCAATAAGTTTACTTTTAAACACACAAACACCTGTTATTACAAACCACAAGCCATAGCCACTGAATAAAACAACACCAACTAGTTATTAGCAGAAAAACTAGATGACTCACTATCCTTGCAGGACCCCCAGGGTAAGTATAAAGATTAAGAAGAGAAACCTTACTCATTGTTGACATTGCTTCAATAAAAACTTATGCAAGCAGAGAATTTGTTTTTTGTAGAAATCTTTTTATCAATACATATATTCTATTTGCTTTGCTAAGGGAGTATCATTAAAAATAATTCTCTTTTATAACAGACATCATCAGAATACCTGCCACTTCTGCAGGTTGTTCCTGGTCACATCCCATATCAGGTCTTCTTTCACACCCACCTTTTGAGTCTTCCTTCCCCAGGCCACCTCCCTGCTGCCCTAGGTAATCAAAATCCAATCCTTATAAAAGAGAATTATGACATCCTGTCACCTTCTGAGGTCTTTCCCACTCAAAATTTTAGCAAATTAGGCATTTCCTATATAATAGTGTTGGTGTTAGCTGATCAAGTTATCCCCCACACTAATAAATCTGACGTCTATGGGTCACTGCTATTGATTTTTTTGGTGAAAATTTCCCACATTGTGTACAGCCTTTCAGGCCTAGCTTGCCCTCCCAACAGGCAACAGCTGGACTCTATTATGGGCTGGGAAAGTACTCAGGATTTAGAATTTGGTATTTTAATTAAATAAGAAAATGGCAAACTAGATGATTGATCATATTATTTTTATATTTAATTTAGCTGAATTTTTTGAATTTCTGATTGTGTCAGAAAATTGTGTACTATAGTATTTTATCATCCACCAGCTGATATCCTAAGTCTTCTAACATTAGGAAAGTACAGAGAACCTGTAACTTTGGCGTAACCTTTGGCCCAGAATATTTATTGTTATCAGAAGTAGCAAGTCTGACAGGGCCCAAGGCCCAAAGGATTTGGGACAGTTCTTCCTACTTCTGGATATAGGTCCATATGTGTCTCTATAGTTTACTATAGATAATTATACTTTATGACAACAGTATCATCTTTTGCTCTCCACTAATAAAACTTAAGAGAAGATCACGTTAAGGAAAAAGTACTTGGATCAATCATCAAGTCAATAAGGAATCATCAGTCTTTTATTCTAATGGGCTGGCTCTAAGGCGGCCCACCTGCCCATGTTTTATCCAAGTTAGCCCATGACGCTAAAAGAGACTGAAGTAGCATTAAGTCAACACGGCAGGAGGCCCATCCTTTTTGGGATGGTTTTAACAGAAGGCTAAATTGACATCTTCCACAGATTGGTATCCTTTTTGTCTACCTGTACCACTTCTAGGGCTAGCTAGCCAGTGGTTGGCTACTAGTTCACGGAGATGATTGTTTCACTTAATCAGAGCTATTCTAATACAACAGGCTCAAAGCCTTTTTATCTTAGAGTGTTTGGCCTGACAGCCCAGCCCATTTTGGACTCTTCTAGAATTGTTTCAAATGACAGCCCATGTGATGGCCCTTGTTCTTGGATATAATTAAAGATTTAGAATAGTAATTATTATGAGAAGCATGTTTGAGGTGGTTGTTGAGGTGGACTAATTAATTGCACAATATCTGTATGTTTTGCTCATTAATTAAGAATAGGGGTTTTTGTTAATGCCAGGGTATGATTTGGTTATTGGTTTCACAAATATGTGGTCCACATTATTTTGTTGAAACCATTCCTAAGAGCAATTGCAAGCTGGTCCACGTTATTTTGTTTAAACCATTACTAAGAGTAATTAACTGCTGGCCCGCATTATTTTATTGAATCTGTTAATTAGTCAATATTACAAAATCCTGACAGATTGCAACTCATGTATGTTGGATTTGGAAATGCTAAATTTTGTGAAGCAGGTTCTAATTCTACAGCAAATAACTCAAACTCTTAAAAATTGTAGAAAACACTACAGTAGTTTTCAAACTTGTTGAGATAAATGAAAAATCTCAGTCTAAAAACAAATACAACTCAGTCTAAAAGCAAAATCAAGGTGGATCCAAATCTATTGTAATTTAATATAAATTCCTTAATTTTTGATTTCATTCTTAGACTGAGTTGTATTTGTTTTTAGTCTGAGATTTTTTTATCTCAACAGGTTTGAAAACTACTGTATAAATCACATAAAATGGACCACCCTGTTTTTTTGCTTTTTAAGAGAATTTTTTTTAAAGGGAGAATATTGAAAACTTTTAATTGATTTTTTTAAAATTTACCACTAATAGAAAATAAAAAAATCATAATGTCTGATATTATTTTATGCCAAAAAGTTAACATGTTATTACTTTTTTAATTCCCTTGAAAATCAACTGCCGATCCTGATTCACACTTTGTTCTTCACATGGACTTATTTCCGCTTGTCAAGCATTTATCTCATTTTATAAATTCAATTCTAAATTCATTTATAATTATGTTTGCTCTTGGTTGGACAAATTTTGACGGAGAAGTTGAACACTATATAACCCATCAACACTGAGCTAGAATTCAAAAATGAAGCTTACTCTTGCTTTCTTGGCCTTATTTACTCTATTTGAGCTCTGCTCAAGTTCACCTACTATCCAGCCTGGAGAATTTGACGAGATTGACTGCACTGGACTTGATACGTGGTGATCCACCCAGTAACATCATATACGCTTGCTCCAGAGTCCCAATATTTCGGATTGAATAAATTGGCTTTATCTCCCTTGGTCAAAATTAGTTTATGTTTTTATTGCCCATTTATAGCATTCAAAAAAATTCAGTGAATAATGGGATTAAATATATTATGTCAATTATTCTGTAACTATAACCAAGTTAATATAAAATCTCACTATAGCCACCTAAGACATAGATTGGCCTTTTATCTTTATCTTACTCTAGGATTTATGATGTCCTACAAAACATAGGAGGCACTCTCAGAGTTACCCAGATCACATATACTATTATAAATGTATCAAATCTAGCTATATTATACCCATCCTTAGTCTGGACATGCTTACTACTCAATGTAGTCAACAATCAATTTCACATTCAAATATTTTATTTTTCAATTACCAATGGCTCAACCCTTTGGTATTATGATAGTTTTTTCTGAGTTGTAACTTATATAAAAACAATATTTGTAAAGAAAAACTTCCTTGACTAATTTGACAATTAGCTCATTAGTGATATTACATAAACATCAGATTAAAACGCCTTAAATTTAGGATTATATTCCCTCAATATAAATTATGAAGTATTATTTTATTAGCTTCATAAATAAGATTTTCAATTTAGGATAAAATCATGTTTTTACTATTGGGATATGCTTAAATTTTATTAATCATTGAAAAAGCCATCATCAACAATTTTTTAATTTTTTCTGAGAAATCCCTTTTAAAACCTGAAATAATTACTAATTTTATTTACTGACACAAAAATGGTAGCTTGGTGTTTGAAATATTACAGTAGTTTTTAAAGCTATTGTGCTAAGCAAAAATAACTCAGATTTAATCAAAATAGACTCAGGTTTAAGCAAACTCCAAGTATCAGTGTAAAATATACACTCTGTTAACAGGGATTTTTGGCTTTAATAGACAAAATGGCCCAAAACAACAAACAACCCAAACAACAAGCAAAAATAATCAAAACATAGTACAAAATAAATGGATTCACAAAAACATGGTTTTAGTTGACCTTCAGTGTATATGTTTACTATGTAAATTGGTGACAAGATACACTCAGGTGCAATGAGTCAAAACACAGTCCTAAAACAAAACACTATATCAACACAATAAGTAAAAAAATGCTCAGTTGTTGTGTGAAATGAGATTGATGAGGAGCAACTTTTGGGGAAGCTTTGAATATGGATTTAAAGAAGAAGAGTGTATATTTTATTGGATAATGCTTTGGACTTATATAGCTTGCACTGTGGCAGGGACTTAGGTCAGATCAAAGATAGGGGAGTTCATGTATGAGTTGGATTAAGATTGCTGGATACCTGGACAAGTCATGTGATATTGATTTGTTGCTATTTCTGGAATTTTGAACTGATTATTGGATTGGCGCCAAACCAGGCAATGTCTGGATGTTATGTGTGTTGGCAACGGCCAGAATACCAGTACATCCAGCTCCTTGAAACACCCCTCCCTTAAGGGATTACTCTGGTGTATAAGGAGGGGGCTTTATCTTAACAGCTGTCACCTGATGTTACTGAAATTGTTTGCTAGTGGGTACTAGCCAAGTTGAGTGTTCCCCTTTGCTGAGGCAAAGGCAGGATCTGTGGTACTTTTTGATGATAGGGTCTTTAGCGCCTTGGAACTTGACTAGGTAGGTGTTTCTGTCTGGTCTGTATTTGACAATCCTTCCTGGTACTCTATGTACTGAATCCAATTTCTTTCTGTTTCCAGTGAGGATCCAAACAGGGGAGTTGATTGGGAGTGGTTTCTCTGTAGATGTTACCTTTTGTGCTTTGAGTCTCTTGCTCTCTGCTATCTTGGCTTTGAGCTGTATGTGCTGTAGTGCAGGGACTTGTTCCACTGTGGGGGGTTTCCCCAAGGGAATCTTCACATAGGGTTGGTTATTGCAGGTGGCTATCTATGGTTTGTATCCATATGTTGGTTCAAATGGTGAGTAGCATGTCCCTTGGTTAGTGCAAATAAAAGATACTAATAATGCATGTTTCACATAAAGTGGCCATGTGTCTCTGGCTTTGCTATCCATTATTTTCTCAAGGGTTCTGATGAGGCTGCCGTTTAGATGTTAAACTCTGCCGTTGGCCTGTGGCCTGTAGGGTGAGGTTGTGGAATGCTTGATGTTTTTTTATTTTAAATTTTTGTTTACTGCATGTCCTGATAGTTCTGTGGCTCCATTGGTTATGATATAGTCTGGAGTTCTGTAGTTGGCTATTATTGCCTTGTTAACAAAGTGGTTTATTGTTTCTGCCTTGTGATTCTTTGTTGCCTGGCAGATAGGCCAGTGTGTAGCAAAGTTGATAGCTACAATTAGGAAATGCTGCTTTGTTTTGATTTCTGGGAAGGATCCCACTACGTCCAGCCCCCAAACCTTAAATGGTTTGGGGTCAGGCACTAGGTTAACTGTTAGCTGAGGAGCCTTGGTGCTGGTGTATTTCTCACACACTGTGCACTTTTTCAGAACACCAACTATGTCTTGTTTAAAATTGTGCCACCATACTATCTCTTTTAACGTGAGGTATAGGTTGTTAGCCTCTGTGTTTCCTAGTAGACGGTGATGTTTTAGGACAGTGTCAAATCTTAGTGCAAGTGGGATATAGAGAACATGTTTATCTTTAATGTTGAAACCACAGACTCAACCCGCCAGCAAGGTTCCAACCAAGCGGATTTGTGACCCACAATCTGATTATCTGATCACTCAAAGCCAGAATAGGAAGTCAACTCAAATTACCAAATCCAACAACATGAACAGATGATGATCCTTTATTTTGGATACCTTGTTTTGGCACTTGACTCATTACCAGGATCAAGCCACCCCCTCTTCCATCCAACCGTGTGATCACCAATCATGTTCCTGTTATCCTGGATTCACATGAGCTATATAATCACTATCTTGTAATAAAGATTATTATCTATCTTCTAAATATTTTTCCCCATGTAACTCTTCTAAAACAGCACAGTTACAACATTGATAGCACAGCTAGGTTCTCCATCCTACCTTATCTTAAAAAATTCCGCCTGTTGTCCGCACACGCCGCGGCCAACAAATCCTTGACAGAATTATGTCTGGCCTCCCGCCTGACTGGACTCTGTACACTCCAGATACCAAGATACCCAATGGTTTTGTCTTATACCAAAACACAATAATCCTGCTACCTGCCTTCAACGCCATGTCTGCACAAGGTTTCTTTTAGGCTCCCTCATTGATGCTGCAACCAGCCAACAAAACTATCATGCCTGCCTATGTAGCTCAATGACTACAAAGCGCCGCCTTGGAGCCTTTTGCCAGGGCCAACAACAACAACTCTCCCACATGGATCCAGTCTGCCAGAGCAAGCTAGCTCAGATGGAATGCCCACAGCAATTTTGGATTGCAGAAATTTCCATTTGCCTGACCCATGACGCTGGCACCTGGTGCAACAAGTGGCATGAGGAGCACACTGACAAGAACTGGGATACCTTTAAGCAAGACTTCCTGGCAAGATTTGTGCTTAAAGATACAGCGCTCATGATCATTTGCCAAGTGAAGAACCTGACCCAGAAAGGCACTGTGAAGAAACTCACCCATGCCTATGAGGAACTCTGTCTTTATGCACCATCTGACATGGCCTTTGACACCCCAGCCACACACCTCATGTACTACGACGCCCTCAAGTTGCACGTGATGAGAAATGTAAACCTGGATCAAGTGACCAACCTGCAAATCCTGTACTGTGAAGCAGAAAAAGTGGAACAGACATCTAACGCTCTGCACAAGTCACAAATTGGGAAACAAGAAAGACCCAAGGATTCCCATCCAAGCAGGCGCTCTGCCCAACCACCTCCTGGAGGCAACAGGAACAACGCCAACCACAAACCCACGAGTTCTAATGGGCATGGAAATGGAAACAATGGCCAGTTAAACCATACTCATTTCCGTGTCACCACCACACAAGGCAACCAAGATGAGGGAAAAGCCCTGGGAGAGCACTAAGCAAGCCAAGCTCTCCCCACGCAACTCCTGACTTGCCCAACAATGAATACCGGCCCAAGGACGTGGACTAATGCCCAATGATCCAGGTACCCTTGGAGGACCAAGTACTGTACACCATTGCCAGACAGCCCAATAAATTGATGTCCTATCCTTTCCTATTTTGCAGTTACACAGGCTCAGCACTCTTGGACTCAGGCGCACACCAAACCTTAGTCAACAACAGCTTTTTGAATAAGTTCAAGCTGGCCACTAATCCTTTGCAGATTAAAAATGTGGTCCTGGCTGACAAACACCACATTGCCGTGACAAAGGAAACTGCCCCCTTCTATATCATGCTTGAGAACCTTCACTCCATCATCCAAGGTCTTGTCATTGACTTTCTCAAGTTTGACATTGAACTGGGACTAGACTGGTTACGGAAGAACAACCCTCACGTAGACTTAGCAACCTCAGTATTGACCATCAAGCGTGAAGGCGTCAACCACCAGATCTACCCTGGCTCCGTGGACCAACTTCTGTGCAACCACGTCTTTGTACGCATCACAGAGACCTAGGACAAAAAGAAAGACCTGAAGTCAATTGACTGGGACTCCTGCCAGTACAAAATCATACACTTCAAAGACCACCAGGATACCTCACGCCTCAGGACTGCAACATTGTGGCCCACCATCCAGAAATCTTTAAGGAAGCGTTACCTGGGCTGCCCCCTGAGAAGCATATTCAGCACTCTATCCAACTCAAGGGGGCTGTACCCAAGGCGCGCCCTATCTACAGGCTGACCCCAAATGAGGACAACACCTTTTGCGCCTAACTCAAGAAAACATTGGAAAAAGGACTTATCTGCCCCTCACAGTCTCCCTTTGAGGCCGCTGTACTCTTTGTGGCCAAAAAGATGGGACATTACACCTGGTCACAGACTACTGCGCCCTAAACAAAGTTACCATTAATAATTGTTACCCACTGCCACTGATTGATGACCTCTTTGATGCCTTGGGAGAAGCCACAGTCTTCTCCAAGATCAATCTAACCGCAGGCTACAATCAGATTTGTATCAAGGAGGAAGACATTCCCAAAACGGCCTTCTGCACTAAATATGGCTCCTACAAATGTGTGGTACTCAACTTTGGCATGACCAATGCCCCATTCACCTTTGTAACCTTCATGAACAAAGTGTTTGCGTCCCACATAGGCAAGCATGCCCTAGTGTACCTAGACAACATTATTGTCTGCATCCCCTTGGTGGAACAATACCACAGACCTGAAGGCAGTCTTTTCAACCTTGGCACAACACAAACTGTTGGCCAAGCCCTCCAAGTGCCAATTCTTTCATGAGCAACTAGTCTTCTTGGGACACATAGTCTCAAAGGACGGCATCAAACCCAACAGTCAAAAGATACAAGCCTTCTGCAAGATGCCACCACCCAAGGATAAGTCAGAACTCTGCATCTTCTTGGAAAGGTGGCCTATGTACAATGTTTCATAACTGACTGTGGCGTCTTGACTGCCCCCTTATCTGCCATAACAGGCGCCAAGTCTAAGTTCATGTGGACCCCCCAACGTGATCTCTGTTTTAGACGCCTCAAGGAGAAGCTCACAACAGCTCCCATCCTGCAATACCCCAAACAAGACAGGGAATACCAAATGGAAACTGACGCCTCAGATTCATTCATTGGGGGAGTACTACAAATCAAAAATAGTGACAGTGACTTCCTGCCAGTAGCCTACAAATTGCAAAAATTGACACATGTCAAGTGTTGATACCCTATCCACAACAAGGAACTGCTGGCTATTGTGCACTGCCTAGTCAAATAGCGTTGCTATCTAGAACGCCAGGAAGAATTCACAGCATTAACCAATCACAAGTCACTCATCTATTTCAAGACTCAAGCAAATCTATCGCGCTGCCAAGTGCGGTAGATGGAACTATTAGAGAGATTTAACATGCTCATTCAGTACAAGCCTGGGGCTGAGCTTGCCATGGCAGACACCCTGTCCCGCCTGTATTTCTGTGCTTCAAGAGGAGAGAATGGGCTCAACCCAGACTGGCCTCTCTTAGTGCTACAAACAACGGATAAATGGTTCCCCCCTGGCACAACCAACATAACCAAAGAAACAGTCATCAAGAATGAACACCTCTTTGCTGATGTATACAGGACTCTTCACAAAAAGATGACTGACAGCACAACCATTCCCTATATCCCCACACATCAGCGAGTCAACACTATCCTTTGCTATCACAGAGACCTTGGACATACCAAGAGCAGAAATCTATATGAGTTTCTAAAACATAAATCTGGTGGCAATCCTTATACTGCAATTTTCAGGAAGTTCTAGACCAATGTGAGATGTGCAAGAAGTTTGCCAAAAGAAAAACACCGCCAAAGTCAGTACTCCCCATCCGCACACAGCTAACTTTCAAAGTATGGGCTCTTGACATTTTTGGTACCATGCCAGGAAAACACAATGATAAGAAATACATCATCACCACCATTGACTTTGCAACAAGATGACCAGTAGCCCAAGCAGTGAAGGCACACACCGGCAATGACGTTTGACAATTTATTGGCAAAGAAATAATCAGCAAGTTTGGAAAGCCAGAACTCCTGATAACTGATGGAGGCAAAGAGTTGATCTCCAAAGACACCAATTTATATCTCACCAAAAATGGGGTTAAACATACTGTAACACCACCATACCACCCACAGACTAATGGACGTGTAGAGAGGCTCAATGGTAGCCCCGTGCAAGTCTAGCCAAACTCACTGCCGGGAGACCTGAAGATTGGTATAAGCAGCTACCAACTTCACTACTTGTGTGTCAAACCCAAGTGAACAGATCCACCGGAAAAAGCCTGTTTGAACTGGTATACAGCACACGGCCAAATATCATTCAAGCATTGACAGGACCTAAACTGGAAATTCCAAGTGAAGTCCCTCCACGCTCAGACCCTCAAGTGATAGAGGCTAAAAGCAAGCAAACAGCCAAAGAGAATGAACGTCTGCAAAAGACATTTGTCCCCATCTGCAACAAACATGAAGTTGGGGACAAAGTATGGGTCATGAATGTTGACAAGAGCAAGTTAAAACCTGAAAAAGTGGGGCCAGTATTCATTCTGAAGGTAAACAACAATAAACTTACCTTGTTCAAGGACTTGGCAAACAAAAGCAAGACAAGAACCTACACCATAATCACCTACAACCCTGCAAAGCAAGACAGAAACAACAGGAAACCACCCTGCCTGCCACAGAACAGCAACTAGTTCAATACAGCGCCCGGGCTCCTGATGACCTCCCTGACAACCTGCCCCCAGAGGAGGCTGACCTTCAGTTGGGGGGGGGTGTTGAAACCGCAGACTCAACCTGCCAGCAAGGTTCCAACCAAGCAGATTTGTGACCCGCAATCCAATTATCTGGTCACTCAAAGCCAGACTAGGAAGTCCAATTGAATTACCAAATCCAACAACATGAACAGATGATGATCCTTTATGGTGGATACCTTGTTTTGGCGCTTGACTCATTACCAGGGTTTAAGCCACCCCCCTCTTCCATCCAGCTGTGTGATCACCAATCATGTTCCTGTTATCCTGGATTCACATGAACTATATAATCACTATCTTGCAATAAAGATTATTATCTATCTTCTAAATATTTTCCCTGTGTAACTCTGCTAAAACAGCACAGTTACAGCATTAACAATGCAGTATACAGTGCTATTTGATATATGGAAAATATTTTTCATTCCTTACTAATGCATTGTGAGTCAGTTGATGTGTGGAGGGTCTTTCCTTTTTGTCTTGTACTTGGCGCTATATAGGTTGGGCCAGTTAGGGTCCAGGTGATCAGGATGATCCTCTCTTGTGTCAGGAAGCCAGGAAAAGGTAGAGGAATTGGTTAGCTTGGGACAGAACTCGGCTGGGCCAGAGGGTAATGCCCACCATAGGATGGGTGCTAACTTGATAATATAGGAAACAGATCACCCAAGCAAAGACCAGGACCCTGAATTGGGCACCATAGTGTCTACCATTCCTGTCAAAGTAATGTAGAGTACTCCAAACAGTTGGGTGGATGTAGTCTTGGCTGCGGTGGGGGTCTCCATTGGGCAGTTGGGTTGCAGGGTTAAGGGTAGAGTCATGGGAATGAAGTAGGCAGGCAGATAATTGTACTTGTCTTTGAACAATAAGGACAGCACCTTGATCCTCTTTCCTTCACGTCCTATGTATTCAGTTTCTCTATTCCTTGCCAAGGGATTGGCAATGAGAATGGTCTCCAAGTTGTACTCCACGTAGGCAGGGTTGGGCGGGTATTTGATAAAATGCACAGGTCCAAAGGGGGCTTCTGGGGGACAGTATAGTGCCTGGAGAGGGTTGGCAGATTGGTCTCCAGAGGGGGTGGTTGCCTGATGGTCTACTTGGCTGGAGTTAAGATGGAAGATCACTAAGACTAGATAAGGTAAGATTTGTTTGAACCAAAGGTTCATAAAACTTTATTATTGAAAATGACAATATGGTCATCACCATACCGCTGGGGCTTTTATACCATGGGTTTTTGCCTCTTCAATTTTTTCAGGGTTCAGGTTTGCAGACAAGGACCTGGTAGGGCATGGATCTTGGCTTAGAGTCTTGAGGGCAGCAGATCCAGGTTGTTCCTGCTCTAGTGAACAGAAGTGGTGCTGCTTTATTCCGCTGCTACTGTTCACCACATCACCTGAGCAGTTCAATTGTACTATCCATTCTGGACATAAGACTGGCAGCTGCTGGTGGTCATCAGCAGAGTTAACAGTAGGTTTTGTTTTAACCTCCTTAAGGCAAGCTACAACCTCTGCATAGGTCCAGATCTTTGGTGGCGCAAGGTTGGCAGCAATCTGGTGACCATTTGGGGAACTGTCCTTGGGAGACTGGCAGGTCTCGGAGTAACTTGTCAGCTCAGGCTTGCAATTTAACAAGTGGGCGGGTTCCTGTTCACTTGGTGTGACTTGAGTAGTCTTTGGAGGTTTGGGGTTTGGTTCCAGGGTCTTCAATGTTAATTTTGAACCTCCAGTATTGACAATTGGTAGATTGGGAGGTTTCTGTTCCCCCTGTTTGAGGTCATCTATCTCCGGTGATCCAGGGCTTGACCCAACTAGCAATTGGGCGGTTTCCTGTCCACTCTGGTCAATATAAGACTTTCCCTGAGACCCAGGCTTAAATTCCAAGGTTTTCAATACAAGTATTGAAATGTCATTCATGACATCTTGGCTGAAATAGCCTAGAGAGAGCATCAGTTGTGACCAGCTCTTCCCCCTTTTGTATTGGATGTCTAAATTGAGATGTTCAAGCAAGGACATCCATTTGGCTTGTTGGCGTGTGAATGCGTTCTGAGTTTTAAAGTATATTAAGGATTTATGGTCAGTTGAAACTTGTACATTTAAATGTCCTTCTAGATAGCATCTCCATTTATTGCATGGGTGGTATATTTCTAGAGATTCCTTATTGTGTATAGGGTATCTCTGCTCAGTATTAGTTAGCTTTCTACTTTCATAAAATACTGACAGGAAGTCTTGCTGTCCTGCCTAGTGGATGTGTAGCACTGTGCCAATGGCAGTATTGCTGGCATTTGACTCAAGCTCATAGCACCCATTGTTATTTGGGTATTTCAATATTGGTGCTTTGATCAAAGCTTGTTTTAATAGTTGTAAATTCTTGTCAAATTCTGGTGTCCAGATGAATTTCTTTTTGGCATTACCCTTGGTTAGGCCATTGATTGGTGCAGTTAGTTTTCCGCAGTCTTTGATGTATTTCCCTAGGTAAGCTACCATTCCAAGAAAGCATCTTGTTTAAAAGAGGTGGGGTGTTTCATGTTATTTATGGCTTTGGTTTTATCTGGATCTTCTTTGATGCCTCTGTCAGAGACAATGTGGCCCAAGAACAATAGTTTCTTTTCCATAAATTGGCACTTACTAGGCTTTGTGTAAAGTTTGTGCTTTGAAAGTCAATTGAATGTCTTTTGGAAATGCGTGAGGTGTTCCTCTTTGGTTTTTGAGAATATGATGATATTGCTGAGGTAGCATAATGTATTTGAAAGACTTTTCAGTGCTTGGCTCATCATAGTGACAAAATGTTGTGGGAGTGTTGGTCATCACAAAGTTCATTTATTCAAGTTGCCCAGACATTTCTGACTAGTACAAAAAGCCTGTAGGGCCATAAAAGGAATAATCAAGCAAAGGAAGGGGGTATGGTCTAAGAAGGAGAGCTCAAGGAAACTGGAGGACCTGAAGAAAAATCTTGGGGGGAAGGAGGTGGGGGGTGATGGGCGTCTGGACCACTTCTTAGAGGACAAAGACAGCCTGTTTCTGGTTGGGAAAGATGATCAAGCCAGGGATTAAAGACCACTCTTCTGCCAGCTCCTGGCACAGTGCATTGGATGAGTTGCCATAGAAAACCTAGCTTATAATACACCCAAGTTTGTGCGCTATGAGAGATTTTGGGGCTTGTGCTGGATGGGGTGTGGAGACAAAGGATTTAATGACAGCAGAGTGGATTACCCACAATGAGGTGTGAAATACTGCCGCCTGTAAGGACTCAGGGATTTGGGATGGGGCATCAATGAAGAACCAGTCCACTTCTAACTCCTCTATAGGGGTGGAATACTGGCGTTCAGGCCTAAGAATTGCACAGGCGGTTTGCTAGACTCTCATTCTCTGAGGGAACTCAAAGAACCTGTGTGTCACTGTGTTGGTGGCCCTGCATCTGTTGCAGGTGGGGTTTGGGCAATTGCTGCGGTCTGCTGTTTGGTATACTCTGCAGAGGACCTTCCACATGTTTATCCGCATCTTGAGATTAATCATGTCCTTGTGGCAGTATTGCCAGATCAGGCTTGCCCTGAAGTTGGCTTTATTATATGGGAGCACATCCAATGTTTCTGGCCTTGTCACAAGCCTTGGGGGTTCTGGTATGGGTGCCCCAGGGTGAGCAGGGAGGCCCATTAACATTGGGCGCCATACCAGGCCTGCCCTGCCTCTATGTGCAGTAGAGGGTCTGAATGAGTTGATACTCCATGACTCTTTGTATGCTGATAGCATTGCTTTCCAGAAAGGATCTATCCCTTGGGGTCCTCTCTCCATTGTGACCCTTGACAACCAGTTGTTAAGGGTGTTTTGATTGTGAGCTGGGTTCAGGCCTAGAGCCCTGGCCCATTGTGTCCTAAAAGTGTTGGTCCAGTGGGGTTCTGTCACATGGGTGGAGAGTACCATGGATATTTTACGTCCAAAGATCTTGGATGAGGCCCTGCACACATTGCATAAGCCCAGCCCACCCCTGAGCTTGTTGCCAATCAATTTTGTAGTGGCAATTGGCTGAGTACTTGGTCTCCACAGTGTGTGTTGAAAATTCTTATTGAGACTCTAGAAGAATTGTTGGGATAGAGGGAAGAACTGTGCAGTGTACCAGATTTTTGAGTACCCAGGTATATTTACTAGTTGGAACCTGCTGATCTGAGTTACTAGGCTGCACTGCCAAGAGGACATGGATCAGGAGACTGCACTAAGGATGCCTGATTTCATTACCTGTGTGTCAAAACCTCCCACCCTGACCCAAGTGCCCAGATGGTGCACCAGGTCTCTGGTTAGCTTTATGGCAAGAGAGGGTCTAAAGCCTGGGTTCCACAAAATGACGGCCTGTGATTTATCAGTGTTCACTTTGGCCTGTGAGAGTTTCAAGTAGTCTTTGAGCGCTTTTAAAAAGATGGACACGTCACTTTTGGAGGCTATTCCTACTACACAGTAATCAGCAAAGGCCTTGATTGAGAATGGGTTCTGTCCATATGTGCGCAGGCCCAACAGTTTACTGATGAGGTGGCAGATCCATGGGTCAATGGCCAAGTTATAGAGAAGAGGGCTGAGAGGGTCACCCTTTCAAAGGCCTCTGGACAAGAAGATCTCTTCTGTCTCCCCATGAGCCATTGCCACTTGGATAGATGATTCCTGTAGAAGGGATTTCAACCATGCCCTAAAGGTTTCAGGGACTGAGTGGGCTGTGAGGCACATGTCAAGGTATGGCCAAGATACCCTGACATATGCCTTTTATTGGTCCAGTAAGATAGCAATACCACACTGTGCTTTGTCCAGCAGGATATTTGTGACAGTGTTCACATTGTTGGCAATATTGCGGCCTGGAGTAAACCTGTGTTGGTTGGGGTGTGTGGTAAGAGGGATTATCCTGCACATTCTAACCACCAGGATTTTTCTCAACAGTTTCTGTACAGTGTTCAGGAGTGTGATAGGCCGCCAACTCTTCAGATCTGCTCTTGATCTATTCTTGTGGAGCAGGACTGTCAGGACATTGCCACCGCCTGAAATGGTTGACCCATTACTTAGAGCTGTGTTAAAAACGTCTAGAAAAATTGTACTGAATAAGGCAAAATGGTGTTGGTAGAACTCATATGGCAATACATTGGGCCCAGGGGCCTTCAGTTTTGGTGCCTTGTGGATGGCTTCTTCAAGATCTTCCATTTCAATAGGTTGTTCAAGATATTTTATTTTGGGGGTTGCTGGAACCTCCTCCGGCCATTTCCTGAGGTTTGTAGGATTTGGTTCCCCTTCTGAGGCATATAGGTTTCTGTAGCAAGCGTGGGTTGCAGCCAGTACCCCTTCCTTTGTGGTATGTGATATACCATTAACAACTACCTCAGATAATTTCCTCTGTGCACTCCTAGTCTTGTATATGGAGATAAAGGCCTTATTGGACTGTTCACCCTTAATTGTCAGTGAGGTTGCAGCCTGGAGGCGGGCCAGGCTTGAGCAGTTCTGCTCAATTCTGGCAAGCTTTTTGTAGGCCGCTTTCCAGGCAGCCATCCAACCCGCATTTTTTGTTTTGGAATGTTTGCCTCCAGGTGTCTAATGGTATTAGTTATGTGGCATTTGTAAGCTTTCTTAGCAGTCATGAGTTAGGATGATTCCTTTCAAATCTGTTCCTTAACATTGGCTTTAATGGCGGCCCATTGGTCTGCCCACCCCTGTTTTTTTGTTGATCTCAAGGTCCAAGCTATTGACATGCCAATCTATTGTTGGTTTGAGTTGTTGGGGAGCATGCAGGATTGACTTATTGCACATGCCACATGGTCTCCTAATATAATAGTGGTGCAGAGGAGTCTGTGATCAAACCTAAGGATGTCCACTGGAGAGTGTGGAAAAACCACAGCCTCCAGGCCCAGGGAGATGAATATATAGTCAATGAAAGAGGCAGAAAACTCTATTGTTTCCACAGGGTTAATCCGCGTCATTATTGCAGGGTATCCAGCCTCAAAATTTGCAACGTCAATAAGTCCTGAGCTTTGCTGCCAAACCCAAACAGATCAGAATGGTCTGGAAGGGGCATGAGTGGCGCCTTGTCTGCCAACAGCATCCAAGAGTTGAAGTTCCCTACAAAGACAGTATCTGGAGGGAACTCAATCTGCTTGAGTTGAGCAAAAAAGGTTGCTTTATCCTTATGGACCAACAGGCCGTAAATAACTGCAAAGGTGAAATTACCACCTCCACTGTCAATATCCACCATTAGTAGTCTGTCATCAAGATGTGTATGTTTGTTAGTTGCTTTGATCGATGGTCCCAGTCTGATCCATATGCAACATTTCATGGACCAAAGGGTGGTGTGAGGTAGCATGAGCCTCTGAAAACTCAGTCTGGCCTCAGTGCTGCAGTTGACCTCAGTCAGGTCAACCAGACAAGCTTTGAGGGAGAGCAGGTCATTTTTTTTCTTTGCCTGGGACTGTGGGCATGAAAATCCTGCAATATTGAGAGTCCCTATTTTAATTGCGGTTCCAGTAGCCACTATGCCAAAGTGGCCTCACTGGAGGTAGGACCACTATTGTCATTGGCCGCTGGATCTTTGGGTTTCTTACCCGCCTTAGACTTGTTTGGCTCCCCAACTGTGTATGGGGATGGCTTGGTTACTGCAGTAAGTTTAGTCTGGACCTTGCGTCTAGGTCTGCCACCCTCCTGTGAAGAAGATGCCTGGTCCTGATTGGATCAGTCCTGGTTTTGTGCATGTTTCATAATCTCTTGGGCTGTTGCAATAGGAGGCTAGCTAATAAAGCTAGGGCCGGGTTTTCCAGGGGTTACTGATCCATCTGAGCCAGATTTTCTATTGGCTCATCAATTACTTGGTCAGTGGAGGAATGGATCTCATGATCATGTGTATGGGTGGTTTGAGGTGCCTCTGCATGGTCAGAATCAGAAGCCACTATTGGTTGAGGCTGAGTTTGGGTCTGGGCTTAAGCATGAGCCTTCTTTTGGTATGATGTTATTGGCTTGACCACCTCATACTCAGCCATGGTGCTCCAGGCCAGGGCTACAAGAGCATTGGTCTGGGTACCTGTTGATCCAGTATTCTGGTGTAACTTGGGGGCTTTTTGTTCCATGGCCTGGACTCCTGCTATGGTTGTAGGGCAGAGAGCCTCTCTGTGGCTAAGAGCCAAGCATAGCGTGCAGATGGGTGGAGTTTGCTCTGGGAATATATTGAACTCACCACTCAGGGTTCCATCCTTTTTCAGAATGGTTTCACGACAAGGAATAGACAAAATTCTATTATTCTCATATGGGTTGAACATAACCATTGCCTTAGCTGTGGTCAGGTGTCCCATGTAGGGAGTTTTGAGCAGCTCAAACTGCACAACTTCTCCATACTTGGACAGCCCTTCCTTGAGCTGGGATTCCACCTCCTCTCTTGGCATATCCAAAGGCAATGCCTCAAAGAACATGAAGAGGGTGGTGTCCTGAAAGAATCTGGTGTATGTGTGGGCAAGACTGTCTGGGTCTTCTTCCCCTTGGAGTTGGTAATCTCAAAGGTGAAGATCTCTTCCACTGCCTTATTGGCATCTTCCTTGCAGAGGAAGCCAAGATTAAATTAGTCATTTAGCAGGCTCTGGTGGAGGGACACCGCCTTTGGATACGCTATGGCAACTGCCTTGGATGCCTCCTGAAACTTGGTGGGGTCACCTCCAAAATTGACTCTGATACCATGGGGTACAGAGGGCTTGGGAAGGGCTCTGGTAATGTCCTGGAACCAACATTCAGAAGTGACAAACTTGAGCCACCCTTGTGATGGAACAAAGGCTTCCTTCTTGGTGGTTCTGGCAAAGTATGCTAGCTGGTCTTTGACAGGGCGCTTCTGACCCTGGATCACCTTGGCCCAGGATCTGGTGTTTTTGTTAGTCATACCCTTCTGACCTATAATAAAAGCCTACAGTAAACTTAGACTCTTATGTGCTTTGATTGCTTTATTAATGCTTATATTCCAAAAAGTGGAGCTAAGCTGTGAAAGGTGTCATCCCAAAGTTCATTACTCTACACTCAAAGGATCCAAATTGTTTACAGAACACAGTTTTTGGTATGTCCTTTTCTTTTACCTCTACTTGGTTGTAGCCTGAGGTGAGGTCAATTTTGGAGAAAAATTTGGCTCTAGAGAGTCTTACAAACAGATCATCTGTAAGTGGAAGGGTATATTTATTCTTTACTGTGCTTGTATTTAGAGCTCTGTAGTCTGTTAATAGACAAAGAGTGCCTTCCTTTTTCTTTACAAAGAACACTGCTGCCCCCCAAGGGGATTCTGATGGACAGATGAATCCTTTTACTAGATTGTCCTCAATATGGGTTTTGAGGGTTTGTGTCTCCATGGGGGAGAGTATGTAGAGGGATGCAGATTTGGGCATGGCCTTGCTTAGGTAAATGTCATGTTTGAACTCCTGTTTGGGGGTTAGGTCTGTTAGCTTTTCCTTAAATACATGAGTGTATTCATTTAGGACTGCTGCAAGATCTGGGGACTGTATTTTGGCTGTTTTCATGTTATTAAATTTTGTGTACCTCATTATATGTAGTGTACTGTCTTTGGTTAGACGTTCTGGGTTGTACTGGTTTATGACTTAGAAAAAGACTATGTCTCTCATAATGAGGTTGTTAGGTTCTTTGAGAATGTTGAAATTGACTCCATTGGGTTTGATGGCCATGGTCTTTGTTTTTTAACATACACTGGGATTCACTCAGGTGAAATAGTCCATGTCTGATATAATGTTGTAGTTTATGTTGGTCATGAAAAGTCCTTTAATGAACTTTTTTATTCCTTGGATGTCAATTATGAAAGGAGTTGTTTTTTCCTTCAAGTAGAACTTTTGATTTGTCTGCCATTCTGGCATATTCAAGGTTGGATTTGAAAACTGGTATTTTGTACTTGGTTACAAATGGTTTTCTTACCATGGCTTGTTGTGTACCAGAGTCAAATAAAATTTTGTGGGTATGTGATTTTTAAGTGTATGGGTAAACAAGAAGTTTTTAGTGATCTTTAATTTTACGTTCATAAAGATAGAAGATTGTGGGACATGTAGAATGTGTTCAGCAAAGTTTGTGCCTTGGTACAATTTCTTGTTGGTTTAGGGGGAGACAGGGGCACTTAAGCCTGTTCCCCTTCCTCTTTTCCTGTTTCTCTGTTTTGAGATTTTCAAGGTCAGAGAATATGGGGTCAGATTCATAGCGGGTTGCTGTTTCAGCATTGTTTACTTTGGCAGTATCTTCCTTCTTGGGAAAGGAGCAATTTGTGCTCTAGCTGCAATTGCCTTTGTTTTTATTGGAGTTGCTGTTGTTGTGGTTGGCATTTTGGCGTTTGTTTCTATTGGAATTATCTCTTCCATTGCTGTTGGAGGAGCAGTTGCCGTTGCTTGCAGCATATTCCATATTTGAACGTTTTTCTGTGCGCTTGGCTTCTACAACAAGCGCAGGCATGGAGGTGTTAGCCTCTGGGCGGATGAGGGCAGCAACAGAGGGTTTCATTCTGTTGATGAATGATTCTCTGTTGTATGTTATCAGCTTGTGCTGGGTTTTGGATTTTGTGGCATATTTACTCAAATTTATTGGCATAAGCTGTGATAGTGGTCTTCTGAGGAAGATCACTGAGCTGTATTGCAATGTCTTGGAGAGATTCAGTGACACAGAAGTTGTGGATGATGTCAGATTTGAACTCTTCCCAGTTGTCAAGCTGGTCTTCAGCTTGTGAGCCAACCCAAGTGGCAAACCAGTTAGCTGCAGCCTTGTACAAGCGTTTTCTGGCTTCCTGGACCCATTTTTGTGGGGGATGTGGCTGGCGCAAAGTTTTGAGGCTGAGTGGTCCAGCCAGTTTATAATGTTTTCTTTGTTTTTTACCAAAGAGCTTTTCAATAAAAATGTACTATTTATTGGTAGCTTTGCCTGTTATAGGCAGTTGTGTGTTTTTATGGTTGTAGAGAGCAACTGTATTGAATTATTTGTGCATTCTTTGGGCATGACCATTATTTCAAATACAGTGCATCCACTAGGTATGTCTTTGTTGATGCTGTGGGCGCAGAAGTACGTTTTCTAGGTATCCTGAGATGTAGCCTGGTTTAGTACATGAGCAAAGGTGAGTGGGTTCTGTTCAGTCATTTTCTCTTTCATGGATGTGGTAAAAAAACTGTAGCTGCTACCAGTGATGAGGAGCAACTTTTGGGGGAAGCTTTGAATATGGATTTATAGAAGAAGAGAGTATATTTTATTGGATAATAGTTAAGACTTATATAAATTTGTACTGTGGCAGGGACTTAAGTTGGATCAAAGATAGGGGAGGTCATGTATGAGTTGGATTTGGATTGCTGGATACCTGGACAAGTCATGTGATATTAGTTTGTTGCCATTTCTGGAACGTTGAACTAAATATTGGATTGGCGCCAAATCAGGCAATGACAGGATTTTATGTGTGTTGGCAACAGCTAGAATACGGTGCAATACACCATCTAGAAAACACCACCTAGAAAGATGTGTCAAGAAAAAAATTCTAGATAGTGTTGGGATTTACATCAGCAAAATTAAAAAAAATAAAAATATTTAATTAATTATTTTTACATATTGGTTTCTAATACAGCATCTAGAAAAATAGCATCTAGAAAAATAGCATCTAGAAAAATAGCATCTAGAAAACACTATCACAAATTAAATAAAAAGAGTGTTATCTAAATAAGATTTTTTGAGTATAAGAGCACTTAATAAATACCCTAAAATACGCCATCTAGAAATACAGAATCTAGAAAGACATCATCTGGAATCAAATAATAAATTATACTTTTATGTGATAAGTCCAAGCCTTTCTCTTATTAACTGGGAATAAAGTTTGAAATTAATTTATGACCACATATAATAAATTAACTCAAATTAACACCACTTTGATAGTGCTATCTCCCTGTAACACAGCCATTAAAAAACCACTTTTATTATAAGGGTTTTATTCCTTATCATAAAAGGATCTGCTATATTTAGGCTTTAACTTTAAAATGTCTCATTAATGATTTTATATATACAAGGGTAGTGGCTCCATTAAATAGAACTTCTATAATCAGGTTAAGGATAGCATACCTAGACCCCCTCATCACTTGAAGTTTGGTACAACCAACTTTACCACATGGTTAAGGTAAAGAAGCCCAGATTCATTGTAATTATCAACAAGCAGGGATATATAATAACCATGGGCAACAGCTTTACCCCCAGGCCATCAAAAGCAGAGCTGTTGTAATCCAGCATGCAGACTAGCAGGTCAAGTTTGCAAGTGTTACTAAGGAGGCTTTGACCTATCAAACCAGAGAAGGCTCCTTACCCAGCTCAAAGGCATTTCCAAAGCTCTTGGGGCTAAAGCCAAATCCACTTTCTTCACCAATAAATTCTTTCCTTTCAAATATTTGATTTTTACTTTATTTTTAGTATACATATTTAATATAGGGTCAAAAATTAATACAAAAATATCACAGTTCTGGGGTGTGTTGGCTTTGGAGCTGTGTGCACTATAGTTGATACTAGCTGATCCCACACCACATTGCAGATTTTGAATTTTTAGATTATTTTAAGTCTAGCCATATATTTTTCTTATTATTTTTGAAATGTTTTTGGGCTTTTATTAATTTTTAAGTTATCCAGCATAGTTTAGCCAGAAATTTGACATAGGGTTTCTAGATAGCGTCTTTCTAGATGGCGTTTTAGAACACATTTTCTAGATGGCATCTTTCTAGATGGTGTTTTCTAGATAGCAATTTCTAGATGGCGTCTTTCTAGATGGTGTTTTCTAGATAGCAATTTCTAGATGGCATCTTTCTGGATAGTGTATCCTACCCAGAATATCAGTACATCCAGCTCCTTGACAAGATGTAAACAAGAATGATAACTAGCTATCTAAAACAAGACACAAGATCTGAAACATCAATTATAAAAACATTATTAGGGGTGTTTGAATATGGCATAAAATCTGGGAGAAAAAATTGGAAATTAATTTAGTGATTCTAAATTGGGCTATGTAAAACCAAAAAAAACTAATTAATAAATAAAAAATCTATAATCAAGTAGTTGGGTGGGGTAAATTATAATCAAATAACCATATTCAGATAAAAATCAAACTTTAAAACCAGGGTTGTGACTTAATTGAGCTTGATTTATTATTTTATCACACTTTAAAATGAAAGGGAAACAACAATAGAGTGGCAAAACAGCCAGTGTACGCTGTGGTTGAGGGTGTCCCTGCAAATTAAAAAATTGTGTTAGTGCAATACAAGTGACAACTCAGGAAGGAGGCAATAGAGCAATGAATTCTTTGATGTAGTAAAGACACAAAAAACACTCAAAGCTGCACAGGTTAGGAGGACATGAAGCATAAATCCAAGGGTACCTAAGCTATCCAGAAAGGCTACCAAGCTTATAACTTATAAAACAGTGAGCAATAAGGAACTTTAGATCACTTATTTGGTATTTAATACTGTTTAATATCAGGAGTTAGTCCCAACAAGCATGATAGAAGAGGTTCAACCAGTGCTTGACACTAGCTATGAGCCCTATATAAGCAATGGTGACTGTCACAAGTGACAAACTCCTATTGACTATGCTTATTGAAAAGCCTCAACTACGGGATTCAAACCCTGACACCCCACGGGCCGCCAGTCCGCAGGGCCAGCCGCCCGCAGTTTTTTGGGCTCAAATCAGAGCAGGATTCAACTTCAGAAAATCATTTGAAGCTTGATGAATCAAACTCACCTACATCAACACTTCCCACACTAAAGGTTCCTGTTAACTCAACCAATCAGCAGGTGGGTCCAGCCATAGATCCTAAAATAACTTGGGCCCACACAGAAGGGGAAACAGAGAACCTTCCCATAGAACGCGGGCCACCCAGAGACAACCAATCCCAAAACCTGACTAGGAAATTTGAGCATTCTCAATTCAAGCCAGCCAATGTAATAACCCCGCAATTAATGCCACCAAAGACTGGAAAACCCTGGTAGACAGTAACACCCGGGCCAAAGAAATTTGTAAAAGTTTACCCATGACAGATGGGCATACTTATACCCTGGACTGCCAGGAAGATGCCCATTGCCATTATTACAATAAAGTGACATGAACCTTTGGTTCAACCAGATCATACCTTATTTTTTATTAGTTCTACTTCATTTACAGCCTACGTCTTGTGGTTCTGCACCCCATGCTCACCTACCCCAAGAAACTGTGGACCAAAAACCTGACCTTTACTGTCCACCAGGAGCTCCCTTTGGCCCAGTACATTTCACCAAGTACCCACCCAACCTGGTGTACTTGGAGTTTACTCTAGAGGAAATCCTAATCTACAACCCTGAAGCTAGAACTAGAGAGACAGAAGTCCTTTACAGAGAAGGCACCAAAATTATCCAGCCCCCTCTGCTATTCCGCAACAAGTATAATTTCCTGCCTGAATATTTGGTTCCAATGACACCGCCCCCTCACCCTGCGGCCCAACCACCTGCAAGAATATGTTGCCACTAATGAATCCACTTCCACCCAGATATTTGGGGTGATGTATATCACCCTCACTGGACTGATTAATTCTATGGTGCCTGTAAGCAGACCTTGGGCAGTCCTTGGGAAATTGTTATCTTATATTGTAAAGTTAGCCCCAATCTTGTGGTGGGCTCTCCCTGCTGGGCCCACGGGCTGTCAGCCCGCAAGCTCTCAGGAACCCCCCCACTGGTTGGATCCCTGACAGTGACCAAGACAATGATGAAGAGCCAGAATTTTACAGAACTGTGGAGGGGCAGAAGTTGTTGAAGAAGGTCACAGCCTTCTACAAAAAGGTGTATATGCCTTGTATGAAAGTCACTGTACATGATCCCAATTCAACCATACCCAAAAATCTGACTCAGAAGGTTGTCCCTGACACAAAGTGCCTTATCCTTATCAAGTTAATACAGGATACTGAGGACCTCAATGTTGCAACTGAACAATAATAGTTCAGCATTTAAATTGGGAAAGACATCAGTCCAAATAAAAAGATCAATAATAAGAATAAGATGTGTTTATTTTAGGAATAATACACTTGATATACTACATTTGAGAGCCACAAGTTGCCAGAGGGTGGCATAGTGGCATGTTTCATGTAAATTTTGGCTGGGAATACCTTGAGGGAGGGATCAGCATGTTAAATTGGTAGCACTCCCAATTAGGAGATAGTGCCTGTAATTTGACACTGCGCACAGATTGGTCCATATTGTTAGTCATGTCATGGGATGACTCTTTGAGTGCCCCTGTGTATTGTGAGATATGTTGGCAGGCAAGAGGATAATCTTGGTTGCAACATCAAGAAGGCTACAGGTAATTTTAGAGTGGATGCAAAATTTACCAATATACTATACAACTAATAATCTAACACCAGTTGAATGATCTAAATGGAGAAAACCAAGCACCTGTCAACCCTGCTCACCAAGGAGCACAAATGTGACATTTTCAGGGGATTAACTGAGACTGCCATCTTGAACCAGAAAGTATACAGTCTATGGTCAGGTCTACTTTTGGGATTGTAGCTTCAGTTTCCTTTTTTCACTGTGCGGTCAGGGAGCTGTGATTATCATGGAAAAAGCTTGGGGTATCTCCGTATAACTGTAACAGCCCTGCCAATATTGAGACCTGGCAAAAATATGCAGAGGTGTACACTGCTCTCAAGAACAAAGGGGCAGACAAATCCTATTGTATTGACAAATAAGCAGTTTTATTATCTAAGCATAATTTGTATGACTATGACCCCAAATGGGCTAAAGGCTGATTATATCAGTGTGTGTCAATCTATGTCACATTCTATTCTATGGTGAATCTCCTTGATCCAAAAGGGATCAAAATATATCAAATGATCAAGGGATCCCATAATAGCAGGACCTTCCTATTGTTTATCTAATTGGTACCTGATCATCTTGGGTGCACTAGCCTGGGGTTTGCAAATATTATTATACTGGATCATGTTGGACTTCAAAAAGTAGAGGATATTTTTTAATAAATTTCAATGGTTGAGACAGGCGTGATAATTAGTCCACAGAAATTGGCCACAGTGCCTATGATCCTATTATTTCTTCCTGCATATTCATCATTTATAAACCCAATCAAGGAGTTCTTTGGGTTGCTCAAGAAAGTTGTCAATAAAAGGTCCCCAAATAGGCAGGAGGCCTTGTTTGATTTGCTACAGGCTGGGGTCCATACCCTTCCAGCTGAGACTGTGACTAAGTTTTACACACATTCTAAATCATATATCTCTCTGTACCTTGATAGCCAGCCAATTAATTAAATGGTTTTTTCTATTCCTTGTATTAATAATAGTCTATATAATTTACGCCTCTATCTTTTATTTTTATTACATTTAACTTTATTGATATTCATTTTATATTTAAAAGTTGCCAATCACATAATCAAAAATATGCTGTCAATAACACAAAAATTCACTTTTTTATTTTATTTTAAGTTACTTTATTTTGGCCTGTGGTGGCTATCCCAAACACTTGATCACAAAGTAATTTATATCTGTTCATATTAATCCCATCAAATGAATATAAAAGTAAATCAAGCAAGTATTAGAGAAGGCTTTGAAGTATAAGATGATTTTTTATTTAGCCAATATATTAACATATACTATATAAATTATTCTTTATATAAATATTAAATTTTATAATGTATTTTTAAATGAAGTTGTTTAAAATTTAATTATAGTACATAAATAATTAATTGAAATAAAGCTAGAATATA